>JAQQAE010002812.1:0-21491 GCA_029823295.1 Pseudamia nigra | reverse complement strand
GAAGGGGTGGGGTGTAGTCCATCTGAGTAGCGAGGGGTGGGTGGTAGAGGAAAGAGGGAGGGATAGTGGGAGATGGTGGGAGGCGTAAAGGAAAACTATGAAGTGTGAAGAAAGACAAAGAGGAAGACATCGACAGGCATAGAAAAAGACTTCCAGGGCTGCGATGGAAGCTCATTTTGACATCAACCCTCTCTGTCTGCAAGCCTGAAGTCTGCCAGTATAACTAAGACCTGACATCAGCTTTTATCTCCGACAGCTAGTCATACAGGTCCACAAATCAACGTTAAAACAATCCTGCTCATGCCTTGGTCTAAGGCAATTAATACGATTCTCCTGTAGTACCTCCACGCTCGCCCACTGCCGAAGCTACTAATCATGCCATAATGATTTCTCTCCCTCTGGTCAAAGGGGAAATAGATTGTCTCTTTAGTAATGCAGCAGGCTCTGCGCCTTCCACTCTCTGGCTTCACAGACCCGGTAATTGAGGAGAAAAAGGCCGACTTTGGCACTTTGACTGATTTGAGGGCTGCTAGACCCTCTTATCTTTACTCTGATCATTTTAGGCTGACACTCAAAGGAAGACCCATCGCCCTAATTCTAGCTCACCCTCTACCATCATCAAACAGGAGAGGGGAGGGAAAAAAAGAAGAGAGACGGGGGAAAAACAAACAGACGAGGTGAGGAAGGCCTTCTCTCATTTAAATGGCCAACTTAATTGCTGGGTTGATGTCAGTCATGCATAAATGTCCATCTCTTTGATTTGAGTGAAGAGGGCAAATAAGGATAATGTTGTATTATTAAGAAGCCTCCACTGTCAGTGAAAGCTAGCTGTACTGTCAATTTCTTTCTTCTTCTTTTATTTTAATGACTTGAAAAATAAATTAAAGTTAAATCAAAGGTAAAGTTAAATTATGCACTTGATGGATTTTTTTTCTTACTTCAATAGTACACCTTGTTCTTATTGTGCAAAAGAGCTTCCCTGTTTCTGTTTGGGGCCGTTACACAATACACTGACAGATGGCCACAGTATCCGTAAGAGTCAGGTATTGACAACTCTAAGCTCCTGATTGGTGCCCCGGCACTAATGACTAGCATGCAGTGTCCACAGCCGGCAGCCATGACAGTGAGGTCATCCGTTGCAGGGCGGTGAGTATCGATCACCACCCAGCTCCAGCCCATCAGGCCCCAGCTGCCTCCCAGACTCAATGGGCCCCTGTTACAGGAGCCCTGTAAGAAACGACTCCCAACACCAGACTACAATATGCTGACACCAGATCTCTATGCTGAGATAGTAGTACACGGGTCAATAGCGTATCGGATTTCCAAAACGCCAGGGTCTTAATGTCAAGCCTCCTGCCTTCCCTACCTACTGCTCCAGTTATTAGGCACTCCACTGAACTGCATTCAGATCCCTGTTGTGACAAGGCGGAGCAGGTAAAACGAGAAATAGAGACACTTATAGATCTTAATCTTCCCAAACACTTATTTATGCAACTGAGTGGGCTTGATATATACGCCGGTTAAGTCCCTTGGAGGCAGAGCCAAGCTGCATGGCCATTCCTGTCGTATTCTGGTTCGCTGCTGTCTTCTCTCGTCAAGCAGAGCTGTTTTTCTCGCCTTAGCTGAAGTAAACCACAGCACATTAACAATATTTGCTCTACCCCTGTACAAGCGCCGAGGGACCAGACCCACAGATCCTATCACTTCTTTATCAGGGAACAAGTGCCTCACTATCCAACCTTATTGGGTTTGGGAGATTAACCCTTTCCACTCACAGGCTTTGCCCGTTTCCTCTGAGAGCAGCAAGGCAGATGTCACTGTGATTATTATTGTTCAACATCAAATATCCCAACATGTCTCGGAGAATTTATTGGGTATTTCCAAGGCCTGTTTTTGTTTTTATTTTGTTATTTTTTTCCAATGCCATTGTCAGTTCATTTTGTTGCTTCATATTTCATATTTTTGTTAGTGGTATGTGTATGGTGGCAGTGTCAGAAATAATTTATGTGCTTCCTCTGCACCCTAAGATGTAGTTGTGTCCCTTCCATTCATCCCTCTTTACCCTCTCCTCCACATCCCCCTTTCTCTCTAATGGGCAGAGTGGCATTGACATTATTTCACTTGAGGATCCCTCACTCTGTCAATCCCTCTTCATTTACTCCATGGCTACAGGACTCATTATGGTATCTCTTCCTCCTTCTCCTCCTCTCTCACTCCTCACTCGTACTCTCACTCATTCTCCTCACCTCCTCCTGTCTTGCTCTCCCTCTCGCTCTCTCCTTCTCGGACACTGTTAGTTTCTTACTTAAGAGAATCGCTCGTCTTCACAAATGGTTTCACGTCAAACCCACTCCTAGCTAACCCCCACTGATTCCCTTCAGGCTTTGGCACAGGTTTACTGTAACAGATTAGACGAAGACTCTGAGCTCCTGCTAACTATCCATCACTTGCTAACAGTGGACTAGGGCTGTGTGCTTTATGCAGCTTTTAGCTCCAGCCCGCCACATACTGCATGTTTAGCCCCAAGCTCTCTCTCTCTCTCTCGCACTCTCTCACTCTCTCACTACCTCTCCCATCCTCTCACATCAAGATACTGCTGAGGCTGTGTACTGTTGCACGCAGTTCTTTGTTTTACTCTGAACACAGCTTTTCTCTACAATGACTTTGAACACAATATAATAAGACGCAAAACATAAATAATTCTGCATTGTTTTGTCTTCTGCGGCCCTGTTGTAAAAACAAATCAAACAAGGGTTGCTGCTACAAAGCCAGCATCATTTACATCCAAACTGGAATTCAATAAATATTATTGAATCATCACTGGTTCCATAAAAACCTTATGATGATTACTGATAATGACTATGACAGTCTCAACAATGTCAGTCATGAGGTTGCTGACATTACAAAAATAATCACGTACATCAACAATACAGTTCTCCAGAATATTTACTCTGCTCACCAGCTGGACGGCTCAGAGGTATCTCCAGGTTATTTTTGCGCAGGAGGAGAAATATGGTGCTTTGATTACTGGTCAGCATTGGAGCTTGGGGCCTTGAGGAAATACCAGTCAGCACCTCCCTGCTCTAGTGAGATGGAAGATAAGCATATGTTGGAGTAACTGGCCAGGGTGAATAGTAGTATTTAGGGTGTTGGACGTGGGGTTTTGGAAGGCCCCAGAGCAGGTCTACAATGAGAGCCATACAGCGCCGTTCTCTCCAGTGACACCTTGGAGTGATCAGACCCAGGCAAGACACTGAGGAACGCAGCTGTACAGGGAAGGCCAGCAGGGGGGCTTTGACCGTTTACCACCAGGCGTGCTGGACTGAGCACGAAGGTTGTTTGCATGTGCACATGTTACATATCATGTGTTGCATGTGTGTTACATATCGGTGAGTCTGTGGTTTTACTATCTGTCCATGCATGCGCAAATGTATATGAGTGTGTTTCTGCATCATATTATTACTTATGTATAATACATACATCTAAAGTGGCTGTCAGGACTGGTCAGTCATCATAAAACATGAGGCAGCCACTCTGACATTGCCGCCACATTAACGCTTTCTCAGAGGAAAAAAAAAAAAAACACCTACTGTGGACTGTCATGTAGGCAGGGGGGGGATAGAGACAGAAAGACAGAGAGCGGGTCGGTACTTAAAGCTAACAGGTAACCTTTCTGTGCACCTAGGACAAAGGCAGGGGGGAAAAAGAAAATGTCAAATTAAGAGAGGCCAGGCAGAGAGACGTGGCTGCCATATTTGTGTGAAAGCCCAGTGCTGTTGGCAGCAGAGATGGCTGCTTTCTGATTCATCTGGGGCCGTATGGCAAAGCTTTGTCAGTCTGTGCGAGGTATAAATAATTCAGGGTGAGAGATGGCAATTACAGGGCCCTGCACAACCAAAATGAATATTTTATAAGGACTAAAACTGCCCTGGAATGAATCACACACATGGAGTCACACACACATACACACTTACACACACACACCCATAAGTGAATGTGTGCACACACATACACGTAAGCACACATACAAAGGTAGCACATATGAACCCTGAGCATAGTTGTTGCATTGTTGACAATATAACAATTACATTATATAAACCTTTGTAATATGGGTTAATAATTTTAAATATGTTTGCACAGGGCATTTCTCTGTATATTTAGTTTAAAAAATAAGTCAGCTTTATTTTAAAGATTTATTGTTTTGTTATGCTGCAAGGAAAAAACGATCACTATTATAATGATACCTGTTTAACATTTAAGAAACGTCTATATCCTATTAGCAAAAAATAAACATAAATAACAGCAAAAACTGTTGTCGGTATAAAGTGATGTCAACACAAAAAGCAGTCTCTCGAGACTCACAGCCTTTACTTTTGACCCTGTAAATATGGTCTTTGTGTGTGAGTAAGAGTGGGAGGGGGGCAAAATGCTAATGGGAAAAGATTAAACCCAAAAGCCGCCTGGAGCATTTACCTCTAAAGGGTTTTGTCTGTCAGGTTTCCTGCAAAACTCTGTCTTTATAATTCTGAGACAAAAAATAACATTGTTCCCTAGTCCTGAGGAGCGCAGTGGCTTGGTTGAATGGCCATTGTGTGGATCTGGCTAATGATACCTTAGCTTTTGTGAGAGGGAGGCCAGGTAGGTCTGTGACATCAGCGCCACACAAGTGCTTCTCTGTCCGGATGTTTAGGGAAGGATTTCGTCCGTGGTGGGAAAAGGGTATAGAGAATAAACAGGAGCTGTTTTTGTACCAGCATTTTGAACCCCTCTGCCTGAGACAGGTGTATCCTGAGAATCTAAAGTCTACTGAATTTAAAATGACTTTTGTATTTTAAATGTACTTCACTTGTATCTAATTAAGTGATAATGTATGTACATTTATTTCTAGTAGAATTGCTCCAGCAGATGATGTAATTCCAGGAGTATATATTCCCCTTTTTCATTTCAGCAGGAGTGTGGGCGTATTATTTGTCAGTCCAAAGGGAAGATGGCAACCCTCTGAGGGAGAGGAGACCCCAAGCATGAAGACACAGATCGCATGTGTTGGAAAAAGTGACAGCAAGGCAAATGCTAAGAGAAAGCTGCTTCCTTACCAAACCGCACACTGTTAGCGATATAGCTAGCTGTTGTGAAGGCAGCTGACAAACCCGTAGCGTGGCATGTCTCGCCCCGTTTGTGAGTTTTCAAAGAGTGTGATTTGCAAATAACATGAGTCTCTGGGCATAGACTGGGCATGTAAGTACGGTGAATAAAGCCCCCCTGCTCTGCTGAGGGAAACCCTTACTTGTCAGCTCAGTTCTTTGTCAGGAACCTGACAGATAAATAGACAGTGTTTTGCCACTCACTCCTCCTGCCTTATGTACACAGAGGCGTGTGTCTGCTTCCACATACAGGTTGACTTGCTTTAGGGGAGGAATTTGTTGAAAGACACCCCACTGCTTCTCAGGGCAATGACTGAAAATATTGTGGGCCACTTCAGACAGCCTCAAACAACAAACAATGGGGGTTGATGTGTAACCAGATAAAACACAGATCGAATAGCTGGGTCTAAGCACCACTACAGGGCTTATTTTTCATGCAAATTACTACTAATGAGCTTCCTGAAATCTGACTAATTATATCAAAGTGATTTCTTTAATTAGTTTGTAATAATTCCTCGCATAAACATCATAGTAAACAGATTAAGCTATATAAAAATATCAATTTGTCACACTTTATATGAGATACTCTGGAGTTGACGCTAATCTTGCCTCTCCAAAATGCCAGAGCAAACATTTATTAAAGAATTAAATATGTGCTAACATGTGTGGCATGATACACAGAAACGAAACCTCTGAAAGAATAGGAAAATTGCATGAAGTGTAATTCTCACACATTTCAAAGTAGCAGGAGAGCAGTGTTAATTATTTAATATGGTGGTAGAAAATTAAATGTTAAATGTGATATCTGAAGTTATAAAATCTATTGTATGAATAACTAAATCACATATAATATTCACAGTAATCCACCAGTGAATGATGGAAATACTGCATGTCAAATTCAAACTGTCTGAAAAATAACAGACTTCAAAAGAGATAAGAAATTGCATTTATCTACCACTTTGCACCTCCTGCTAATCCAACAACATTCCTCAAACCCCTAAAGAGTAAAATATCTAACATACTAGCAGTCACAGGAGAACTCATATGACTACCGATCTTTCTGATACCCTCAATCTGCACTGAGATGGATTAAACATTCAATTTGTTACTTGCCAGACCACCACCTAGGTTCACCACTTACCATACAAATGGAAAACACGCTAGTAATCTATTAGCCTGCCTGGCCTGACACTGTATTATGTTGTATTTGTATTATATTTACTTCAGGGAAATTACGATTCAAGTCATATTTATCTTCATGTGGAAATGTGTGTCTAAATGGAAATCACCTATAGTGCGAGGGTGGATGCAGAGCAATACTAATGTGATCCATGAACCGTGCGATTTAGTCACCCTCTATGGATGCACTATGGGCTGATTCTACATATCAAACATGCTCTCCCCCGGTTAAAGCCCGTACCCAGAGCCCCCGATGCTGTTTGATAATTATTACGCTTACATTACAACACAAGACCTTGCCTGTGGAGCTGGAAGAGCCACTCCCCCCTCTTCCCCATAAACACACACACATATGTTCACGAACACGCATGCACGCGCACCCTTTGTCATATACAGTAGTAAACAGCTTCCCAGTAAGCTGTTTGCACTTCACTGCCCGCTCTAGGAAATAAAAACAAAGAGCAAATTGGGGGTTTTGCGTCTCTGTGAATAAATAAGGTTGTTTTACTCACAGAATCCATTACCTTTTAAAACATGTGCCTAATGCGCTGAGCCTTTTCATTTTACAAACAAAGCCTAAATTAGGAATTAAACACATTTGTATTTAGATAACGGCATTAGCTTTATGACATCAATGTGAAGAAGTTGGACGCCATCCATATCATTCCCATGCTTCCATTGTTACGTTAAATTGCAATATTAATCCTGGCTGAAACCAAGGTACTGTAGCTTTTATGCAGTACACTTGAATTATGCTATTGAAGTAATTGATAGTGATTCAGTCATTGAAGGTACTAATCCCATGATTCAGTTCATCTCTCTCAGTGCCATTTACCTCCAGATGTTTAGAGTTTGGGGTAATCAATAAAGAGGGAATAAAGATTGGCATTCACAATACTCCCCTTGACAAGCTCCAGCCGAATGTTTGTCAAGCAAATTAAACACACTTAGACTTTTCACCTGCTCCTACAACGACACCACATATGGCCGTGAAGTTAAAAATAAGAAACTGTGCATACATTACCATGCATAATGCACAACTCCCTCCATTTAATATGCAAATTTTGTAAAATATTACTGAATACCTTCTGTTCAGAATGAATAAATTTGAATTGCAATTAGAATAATCTTGTATAATTAATGAAAACTGTCAATTTTGGTTCCGAAGTAATTTGATTAGCATGTTGATAGGACACTTATCAAGTTCAGTAAACTGTTAGATTAAGAAGATGAAAAAAAAAGATTCTAAGGATATTTTTCTCAACGGCTCTGACATTTTCCCTTGGCATTGTAAACAAAGACAGTAGCTGGCAAACTTCCTGAATCGAGGGGTGAGAAAGGGAGGGTGGAGAAACAGAAAAAGAGAAATAGAGACGAGGACAGAGATAGAGAGCCTCTTGAGATAATCTGTGAATCTCAGTCCACAGATGAAAAGGAGTCTATCGTCAAGGCTCCTGAGTGAGCTACTCATCTCTGCCCTGTGCTCTCCAGCTAAGCCCAAGTTTATGGGATTTATCTCTTGAACCATTTGTAGTTTTCACATCACATGATGAGTTAAAAACAGCACACAGCTTTTCTAAATGTTTTGAGGCTATAAATGTAGAGTTCTCTGCTAAAACCCACAGACAACTGATCTCAGTCTGCAATTCATCTGAGAATAGCTATCTATTAACGATCAACAAATTGATGTACGCCATTGTTGTATTGTATAAAACAGAACCATCTGTACTGTCTACAGATGAACAGAGCTAGTGACCTCCTTTTCCCCTCTCTTTCTCTGCTCATTAGCTATCCTGAACCTCTTTCTCTCCTGCTTTCAGTTTTCAAACCCCCAAATGAGACCTAAATCGCTTGCAATACAGGTTAGCTTGAGGAGGGGGG
The DNA here is from genome assembly GCA_029823295.1 of Pseudamia nigra. Taxonomy (NCBI): domain Eukaryota; kingdom Metazoa; phylum Chordata; class Actinopteri; order Kurtiformes; family Apogonidae; genus Pseudamia; species Pseudamia nigra. The sequence continues at coordinate 13,290 of JAQQAE010002812.1, read as the reverse complement.
GACGGGGGGCCAAACATCTGTCGCACTAGGTACCCGCATGCAGCTCGGGGTATCTCCTGCGAGGAACTTTGGGGATGTTTAATTCATAAACGCTGTCATCCATGTAAACCTCCTGATTTCATAATGACTAACTCTTGGTGGTTTAATTAATTTAATAATGCCTTTCAGAAGCCATAAATGAAAGGGTCTCTGAAGTGGTGCATTAATTAGCCAGCACCAATGCTAGTCCTGTCAGACTGGTGGCTGTCAAAACCAGGGCAAAGCGGAGGATGGGCGCAGCTGACGTCCCGAGGTCAGAGGTCATGCCAATCATGTTCCTCACCACACTTAATGAGTCATAATTTGTGTCTAGTATACACATGTATCAGGGTCAACCTGTGGTCATGTCCATATTTCTCTCCCTTTGCCACACTACATGAAAATAACTGGCGGGGCGACAAGGTAGTTACAGTCTCAGTAATAAACTGTGGCATGGCCACATTATGCTGCTACTTGTATTTACATGGCAGCTACCTGTGAAAGAAAAATCCATCTGTGCTCTGCCGCTACTTTATAGAAAGTTGATGGTATTACTGTCTCCATTTTTTTTTACTTACAATATAATGGCCGCCTTGTTCAAAAGGTTATAACACAGAACAAATCAAACTTCATTAAAAGTCCCCACCACTCAACGCATGAGCACACAAAATCATCACAGAACCAACCAGATTATATTCCAAACTAACTCCACGCATCTCATAAGGAGGTTGTTTTCCTTTTTCATATTTTATAAACATGAACCAGGGAGGTTTGTGTCTGTGCCTGTCCATTTATTACCATAAAAATCAGCTGACTGAAGTATCTCACTATCTGTGGAGGCAATTAACTGTTTTGAGAGAATGCGTAATACGGGACTTTGTAATGGTATCATTTGGAGTCAAGGCACAGATGCGCCGTGCGGAGCCATACTGTAATTAGAGAGAAACGCTGTACAGGTTTTCCACTAATTAGCAAATTATGCTGAAAATAGCATCAAGCTAATTAACAGTTATTATGGCATTTTTGAAAGTATGACTTTAATTAGCAAAGTCCTGACGCAGGCAATTTCAAACTCGTCTCCGAGAAGATGAGGAAGAAAAGAAGAAAAAAAAAACATGGGGCATGATCAAGAAGATACCCAGATTATTATGATGCCGTCAAAAACTAAGGGAGGGAGAGGGGGTGGAGGGGGACAAAGGGAGAGTGAGTGAGTGAGTGAGTGAGGGAGGAAGGGAGGGAGGGAAGGCAGGAGGAGGACCGGGGGGGTGAAGCTTTTGTGTGTTGTGTCTGAATCTCCATCCAAATGAGGGGACATGTGTGCTGTGCCACGTTGCCAAGAGGAGCCCTGAGCCGTGTGCCCAGTGTCAGGTGGCAGCGGCTCACCCCTCAGCTACCAGGCGAAGACGAGAGTGAGCTCAGCTGGTGCCCACAGCCACTCACTTATTCTACTCCGCTGCACATTAAAGGAGCCCTCGAGTGGAGCCAAGCAACGCCAGCCAGCCAACCTGACAACAACACTCCACCTCCTCCTCATTTCCAACAGTTCCTCTTAGCACTTCCAGCACCTTGGACCTAATGACAGTTGGTGACAGCAGACAAACCTGAAGATTCTACTCTCCTCTTCCTAGTTTCTAATAATTGGCTCAAAGAATTTTTTAAATGCCACTTAATATTTGTTTTGAGAAATCTTGTTTATTAATAGTATCACAATTGCAGATGCAACATATGACAAAAGGGAGTACTTTGGAAGTGTTTCATAGAAAATGTGTTTTTACAAAAACCTGTGTCGAACCTTTTGAAGGGAGGAAGTGTCACTGATGGAAGTGGGGAAAGGAGAAAAAGAAGAGTGGAAGAGATGGAGGAAGAGAGGAGAAAAGGAAAAGGGTGGACTGAAGGGTCTTTGAAGGCCCAGTGTGTGAGAGAGAACAGAAGTGTGCCTAGCCCCAGGCAGCCTACGGCTCAGGCCCATTAGCTAGACTGACCTTGCCCGCGCCTTTGTCTTTGTGCTCTCCTCCCGCTGCTTCCCCTTCTCAAGCATTCCCTTTTTGTTGTCTCCGAGCGAGATTGGGAAGGGGGCCATATCTTTCAGCCTTCTAAACCTCCCCAACTCCCCACCCCCCATCTAACACTCTAGCCCCCACGCCCCCCGATGCCTTGCCTGGAGCTTGTGCCCCAGAGGCCTCAGTACAGTGACACCCCCTAGCTGGTGGCCACCTCTGCCCTCATGTGAACTTGGCTGGAGTGGTCAGTGCCCAGAAGAACCTCCAGAGAAAAAGCTACATATCAGTGGGGCCCAAATCGTGGCGCTGCAGGCCTCACATACATGCACCCACTCTGGGCAGCCTGCCTCTTTATTGCCTGCCTCTCATTTGAGAGGATGGAGCCCGGCTGCCAAGTTTTGACACCGCCACATATGGCCTCCTCCATCAATCGGACTAATCAAGCATCAAGGGGAGGCAGGACCAGCTTAATTGCCAGCCAGATATAGCTGCTCTCACTTGACGTGCAACCTGAAATAGAAACAGGTCTGAGGAGACATGACAGAAGATAAATGAATGCTGCCATTGTTCTAATAATTATATCAAAATACACTTCTTTACATTTATTTAACTGCAACGCATGTCATTATCACAATAACTGCTTAATGTCAGTAGCTAATGCAATAGATGCTATTACTTTTTCAAGACAAATCAACACTATTGCAAATATTGCCTTAATATAGCATCATCTACTCATTAAAATGTGGATTATGTTCATATTTGTAATCTTTGGTACCGCAGGTTAGAGAAGTGTACAGTAAGTTGTTAGGGAGTTTTTTTTCCCATGCAGGCTGCAGTGCTCTGCTCCTCCAGAGTCCTTGAGGCGTTCTGTCTGCCTCTGCCTGCCTCTCTCAACTTCCTGTTTCCCTACACCCCCCACTGGGGTAGCAGCCACGGAATAACTTAGCACATGGAATGAGGAGGAGAGATCAACAGCGGTGATCCATTCATCTTGAGTTTCTCCTGTCACTCTCTCTTTCCGTTTGTAAACACTGAGGGTCTGTGGTCAGAATGGCCTTTTGTCCACTGTGTTTTTCCACGTCCCTCTCTTATTCACTTCAAAGGTAACAAGTGACAGATGTCTGTCTTCTCTGCGGTCTTAAACACTGAGGCTCTGCGATAGCATCTGGGCTGAATGTCAAACTGTGAATCTTCCCTAAGAATGCACTGTGGTTATGCCAAGCTCATTGTTATTTATGTCAGGGACACTGTCTACAGAAGTATTTAAAATACTCCCTGTAGTTCTCAGCAGGGTGCACTTCAGGGGCCACATATGTTAAAATGATGGACAATTATTAGAAAAAAATATTATAATAGAAAAATCACAACAAAGGATGAAGTGTATGGATGAATAGCTCAATTAGATCTATGTTAGGATTTCCTGGTGGGCTAGCAAGTTCCCAAAGAAACTGCCTCTGCATGAATCAGTGGAGCCACAGGATGTTAATACAAAAACAGTAAGACAAAAGAAATATATAATATAATAAAACAGAACTTTAGTTGGATTGCAGAGTTTTGTGGAGATGTAGAAACTTTAAAAAGTGGCAAAGGTGGTGGTGTTTTGAGCTTGTAATCACAGCACGGTGCTATGTTTACTTAACATTTTCATTTCCATCTCTGCCTGCTTTTGGTATTTACATGTTTAATTGAGAAGTGTGCTGCCGGTTTCTTCTGCCCATCTGCCGAGTCCCTTCCTCTTATCAGGCTCATTCCTCAAACTGACAGCTCTCCCATTCTGCATATCTCTCTTTCACTCCCGTGCCACAGCAGTACTAACTTGTCTCTCTCCTTCTTGCTGTCCATCTTCAATCTGTCAAGACCATACATGAGTAATGACAATGCATTTTCCCTTGAATCAAACCAATAAGTAGAAACATGCACATAGTGACTCGCAAGAAAATTCTGTATCGAGTGTATCGTGGCCTGAAACTGTCTTCATGTGGTCCAGGATTTTTTCCCCCACGTCTAAATCACCGGCTGTCAGATGCAACATGTGTGTCATTGTATCCCCATCAGCGTGTTTCATTGTACACACTACCACCTCTGAAGAGCTGCCTCTTATCAGTCGAGTGTCAGAAAGCCCCCAGCACTACCACCTCCTCCCCGCTGCCTTCCTAAATGCTTTTCTATTAAGAGCAGTGTTGTGTCCCTCTGATAGCAGAGGCTTCTCCACTTCATCATTCATAATCCCAATGGGCATCAATGGACTCTATAGCTTCGCCATCCACACCAAAGGCTTTGTCATTCAGTGCAAATGAAAACAACCTAAATAGGAGCGAAAATCTGAGGAATTCACTAGAAGAGACAAGGAAATGGCTCAATAGGCCAAAGCACTCCAGCCATGAATGGTCCACTCCACAGCACGGCACTGGCATTACATCACATGGCCTGTGTGGGCTTTTTGTATGGTTTAGTTCTGTCTTGTATTTATCTAAATGACTTAACACATGTAGAGCATTTTACAAAGTGTGGAACGGTGCTATTCATGTGCTTTGTCTTTTGAATGCTGTTCTATTTTAGTTAAGTGCATGTTATGACAGAGAAAAAAAATTCCCTGAGGTAGACAAGTGCTCTGCAAATCAAAAAATGAGAGCCATATGAGAAAACAAGGAGGGAAAATATCCACGACTCTACATTACAGCGCCCGCATAGGCTAACTTTCACTAGCTCAAAAAGTCTAAAATGATGTTCCCACCCTTCTCAGCATGCAGAAGTCCCGCTGGGGGCCTCAATGTGATCAGCAGCATCCCCACCACGTCTCCTCATTATTGAGTAAATAGGTTTGGGCATGTCCTCAGTAAACAAAGCCAAGACTGACAGTTAAGGGAGTGAGGGAAGTGGGAGGCAGCCTCGTTCCCAATTAGAGTCGCCTCAGGCAAAACTTTAAAGAGGAGATCAATCCTACAGATCGCTAAACTGATCCTGTCACAGGCTGGGGATATTTAAACCGTGGCGCAGAGCGGAGCAGAGTGGGGCAGTTCTCAGTACAGTTTGACTGTGTGTGCTAATGACTTGGGGGTAGGCTCTCTCACCAGGACACACACCCCACAGCGTGGTGGCCATGATTGACGGGTGAAATCGGACCTCAGCTGCAGTTCTCAGCACAGTGGGGGCCAGATGGGGAAATAGTGATTTGCGTTTTTTAGTATGCAGCTCCTACACTTATGGATATTCCCTAATTGTCTGCCTTACTTACCTGTGAGGCTGTTTCCCATCACAGATGCAGAGTACATTTCAAATTAACCCAGGATGTTTTGATTTTTTTTCTCACCTCCACCTTTGAAGCAGACTTATTAAAATTTGCAAGTGGGACTCATCCCTGTCCATCTACTCCAGGTGGAAAGTTAGTTCTCACTAATATTGAAGCAAAATAAAGGGACTAACATGTGGTGAATGAAACTGGAGTGGGGGGGATGACACCTGAGTTTAATCGCATTGTCAATCCATGACAACCTGCTAAAGCAGCAGATACTGAATCTTTGACTACAAGTGAGTCGCTGGCACACTCCAACTCCCAGACACACATGGGTAATGTGTAATGAGCTACCAAGCACCCTGCAACTGCAGAGGAACTGAACATTTAAATGAGCGAATGATGCATTATGTATATCACTGAGGTTCCTGTGCAGGAATTAATCATGATCATAAAAGCCAAAGACAAAACAACATACTCCGGCCACAGCTAAATTGTTGGGATCTAATGCAAAACAAATGCATTTTTCATGCCATTAAAGATAAAGAAAATCTTAAAAGGTTTGGTTTTGCTTGTCTGCGTCTCTTATTGAGAGTCATTCACTTTCAACTTTATTTGCGGATTATTGCAAATCCCCGGTACAAATCATATCATGAAATCATGTAGCTGGGACATTGGATGTGTTCTGCTAATGCTCAAGGATGATCCCCTGAGGGAGCCATTGAGTGGGGGAGAAGGAAAAGAAAGAAAGAGGAAAGGAGAGGCAGATAGAGGGAGAGGAAGTAAGAGAGAGGTGGAGAGCAACTTACAGGATGGGGAAGGCAGAGAAGGGCGGGAAAGAGAGACAGAGAGGAGGGGAGGGCGGCAGCAGTCAAGCTGCACTTTATCCTGACAGATCTCCTTTACACACTAATTTCCTTGTTAAAGAAGAGAAAATGGCACTCAATCCGGAGAAATCCTTTTCTCCTGGAGCAGGCCTGTCAGCTGAGGGATGAGTGGATACAAGCGGAGCTTTCCTCCTCAGGCTAGCTCCCCCTGGCACACAGCAGCTAGTCTGCAGCTCACAGCAGAGCTCTCTATCTATAGCCGTAATTAATACACCATCAGAATATAATGAACCATACCATGATACATGAATTTCAGTGGTTGCTGTCGACAGTAGTCATTTAACAGCTTGCTGGAAATCAAATGTGAAGTGAATTGATTTTTTGATCATGTCATCTCCATCACAAATGGCAAACAAATTGTGTACAAACATTTCATGCTCAGTTGCTGTTTATAAACATTCCCCATGACAAAATAGCATGTAACCCCTTCTCCCCTCTTCTTTCCTTCATATTTGCCACCTTATCAACAAAGACAATAAATTCCAACAAGGGCACATGTTTCACTGCAACGTGTTTATTACTGAATTTGTCATTCACCATAGTGTATTAGCTTGGATTTGAAAAAGGGAGCAAAGAAAAGCCTCTTTTATTTTAAGTCAGGGGTGTTAGCTGTTCAGTCTGGATGTTCTCATCTCCCAAGATTACTATTCGCAGGGTGTGTGTCAAGACTACTTTTCAGAAATCTCGGTAACAATTCAGATGCGATCGATAAGGAGTGACAGTTTATTCTAAGGCTTAGCACAGGCTGAGAAAAGAACGACTCAAGCATCAAGTTTAGAGGAATGAATTTGTTTTGTATTTGATTTTTCCATTAAATTTATCACCACTTTACCTCTCCCTTTTTCTCTCCTCACCCTCTCACTCTCACTTTCTTCCACCTCTCTCTGTCACTCACATCAACAACAAGGCTGTAAACGGCTGTCAATTTCTCATCTGTGATTTCCATGTCTTCACTTTCATCCATTTTTGATTGCTTCACACCCTATACCTATGATACTTTTAGTGCTCATCGGTGACCTTGTGAGATGATGGGGAAAATTATAAAATAAATTTTCAGTGGCAGAGTGTTGCTACCCTTTATAACACTTCATCATATCTGCTGCAGATGGAAAATAGTTGAGAAACATTTTCTTACAAAACAGCCTAATGCTGGTCTGGCACAAAATCATATGGTAAATCTATTACCACTTTGTCAGGAGAAACCACTTGAGGTTTCCCACAGTGTAGCTGTAGGGGAAGTGGGAAATTGTAACCCCGAAAGTACTGTCCAGTCTCTCTTATTAAAGTGTTTTCAAAATCTTCTCCCTTTTCAGATTTAAGGGTCATTGAGAAAGCCAATCAGAGGGACAGGCTAGTCAGAAAGCCAGCGGTGTGAACAGGACAGGAACCAGCTGATGAAATTCATCCATACTTCTCACTTATGATGACATGATTGATTTTCCCTCAGAGTGCTCAAATGTAGGATTGTCTTCCTACCCCCATCTCCTCCTCCATCCCGCCTCAATCTGCCCACCCACCCGCCAAGCCAACAGCTAATGGATAAAGCCTCTGTCTGTCTCAGGCATGGCGTAGAGTTGACGAGTGGAAGAACAACTGCAACGAATGAAGGGTGAAATCTGAGAGTGCAATTTTCCATCTGTCAATCTCCCTTCAAGAGAACAAGTTGACCACCAATCAGCGGAGTCGATTCAGGGCTGCTGGTTGATGGGAGCATTCTGAGTGACAGCATCATGTCACTACATTAACACAGCGATGAAAGACATAAAAAGGAATTTTTTGAAGGGCCCAGCCAGTTATTCGATTTTGGGATGTGATTTGGGGGGTTGGGGCCATACTTTTCTGCCTTAACAAATGAACAAACTGACAGGTTAATGCATAACATATCACTCCATAATTCATAGTTCTGAATTTCGGAGACTCCTATCATCTACTAGGTCCTTCAAAATACAACCAATTAAACTTTACTTAATTATTAAAGGTAGAAAGTGAGGGAGAAACATGCCTTAAAAACTCTTGGCTGCAGTCAATTACGATAAAACTTTAATGAGCCTGGATAGAGAGCCATAAAAACTGATAGCCCCTCTGTCATGAATTATATATCCATATCGATTTTGTTTCTTTGCTATAAGAATTGCAGGTAATCGTATGTTACCACATGTAAAGTGCACTTCCCCGGCGAGGGTAAATATTAACTATCAAATATATATGAGGTGTGTGTGCATTTATGACCAAGCTCATGTAGAAAATGAAGAGCAGAGATGTCGAGGCAAGGGCCATTGGGAATGGATGAAGGGTGCCATATCTGACAGTAAGAGAGACCCTTAGCGGCACTGGCTTGATATGTTACCTAGTTAGCGTCACAGAGAGAGGAATAAATAGTTCTTTATTATTTGTGGTTGCCATCATGTCTCTCCTAATAGACAGGCTATACTGAGTTTAAACCACATTATCCTCTGCGAGACCATCGCAATTACTCTTGAGAGCTAGGTCTGATGTGTGGATAAGGCAGGTCGCCCATGTCTTAATGAACACAAACAATGTGAAATGGAGGAAGGAGCAGTGGGGGGAAAGATAATGGCAGGGGAGGGCTTGTTCTAATAGAGACAGCACTAAGTTGTTTGCTATGATCTATGCGAAGTGTGAGAATGCTGAAAACCCCCAATGTTAGTTTGTAGGAATCTTTTTTCATGATCCTATTACCGAATCAATCCACACCCCTTTCTCTGCATTTTGCTGGGAAACAGCAGGCACAAATCCTGTTTAGTGGATTGCCGGTTGTGGACTTGTGTACCTTGCTGTCATTGTCACACAGTCCTGCCTTGTTGGACATTCGTAGAGGTGAAAGGGCACCAAACTGGATCACCGTGACACCCAGTGAGAGCGTTATTCCCAGCACAAATGGCTCAGTGCTAGGTTAATTGATAAACTGCCGCTCCACTTCATTAGTCAGACAGACTGGGCTTAACGAACGAACACAGAGAGAGTGTCACTCTGAATATGTTAATCATGACTGGCCATTATGGGTCTCTTCCCTCTACCTCCTTGTCTCAGCTTCTGGAAAACTACAAAGACAACACACAGTGACTCTTTAAATTCTGTGTATACTTGTTTTGAGCAAGGCTATTTATCAGTGACAATAGAAAAAAATGTGAGACAGACAGACGCAAGTGTGGTCCTTGGTGTTATTGAATATAAATTTATAATAACCATGTAAAAAATGCATCATTTGGCCTTTTCACAAAGGCAGTTGTAATATAGCGCTAGGTGAGCACTGTACTTGACGTACACACTGGAGGTGAGGGTGTCAGGGGAGAGCTCGCTGGAGCGAGAGGAGGTTTTATTGTTGCCCAGCCCTTCCGCTTAAGTGCACATGGCTGGGAGGAAGCCGGGACCTCCAGCTCTGACCTCTGCGCATGTATATTTAATAGGCCATCAGTTGGCCGGGGCAGCGCTCTGATCAGGATTCAGAGAGGGGCTTTGAACACCCCTGTGTATTCCTGAGCGTGCAGCCTCAAGCTGCTCTCCCCAGCTGTGTCAATCCGACAGCACTGTTACAGGCACCCAGACAAGGCGCTGGGCACTCCACTGCTACCGCCTAATGACTACAGGAAAAAAAAGCAAAACAAACACAAAAACAAAAACATTTGGCGTATGGAGCTCTGCTACCATCTAATGAGTGGTTTTAAAAACTGAAATATCATGCCAGCTGATATACTGTAGGGTGTGTGGGATGTGTTTGGATTACATCAGCTATACTATACAATGCTATGTTCCCCTTAATAATAACAAAAAGGCAATCTCACGGTGACTGCACTACACACGCCAGTAACGATTGCAGAAACAAGAAGGCAAACAGAGAAGTGCCACTCGTGTGTCTTTTCTTCTAACAAGGTATCACTACTCTTTGAATCAAATTGGCTATGTGTGTGGGTGTGTGTGTACGTATGAATGTCACAGTGCACGCACATGTGTGTGTGTGTGTGTGTGTGTGTGAGGGCAGCTTAACGAGGGTGGTTCATTTGACAGGCAATTAGTTTGCGGAGCTGCTATTGACAGCCCCTGTGCTTGTGTTTGTTCAACAGCTCTGGGTGAGTTCCACGCTCCCTGGGCTACGTGACAAAGCACCTCCGACAGGGAGCTCCTGATCTCCACCGAGGCTCGGAGGCTCGCTGTGTGAGGGGGGTGGATATGTGACAGCCTAGCAGAGAGAAGAGAAGAGGAAAGAAGGGGGAGAGATACAAAACCCACAAGGGTCTATTAGGGGGTTGTTGCAAGTTAATGCTGCTACAACACACTTTTTGTGTCGTATTTTGAAAGGCCTGAGCAATGATGTTGTCATTTGTTGTTTGATTGTGGGGATAGCGGAGGGTAATCTTAGGAGACGCGCAGGCTCTCACACTACATGCACACACATAAAAATGCAGAAAGAGAGGAGACAAGGAGGTGGGGGAAAGCTAGAGGGAGATGGAGGAGAGGAAAAATATAACAAGATCCAAACACTCTTTTATCCTCGAAAATCCCATATTCTAATGCAAAGGCCCATCCCTCTTTTAGTTGCAACCGTTTCATTTGTAGAGCCAAGCTCCAATCAATATCATTATTTTCACAGAGGATCGAAGTGCCTTCACCGAGTTAATGGGGGATTGAGGTGGTAAACGTTTACCCTCTCACTGTCAGCAGAGCAGTGGTCCATAGTGGGCCCAGATGACAGCACTGGCCCTGCTGTGGACACACTATGTGGAGATGTCCTGTGGGTAGACAGGCTGCATGGACTGTCAACCGCCTGCCATGCCCTAGATGGCCTAACATATCAGCCACTTGAGTTAGAGCAGCAGCATGGGCTTTGACTTCTGCAGGAGCTAACAGAAACAAACCGACCAGCCCTGGCAGCAGCATTATTGCCCTGCATGATATTGTAATAGTTGGTAGAATAATTAATAATACTAGGCTGTTTATCTTGATTTATTTTAACAAAACTTATTGCAGAGGTTATGAAGGCAATATTAAAACATTCCTTATTAACATAAAATAATATTTTGACCAGTGCTGGTCTTCTACTATGGATCAGCTGTTGTGTCAGATTTTTTTGAGAAATGAAGACTAATCTGCAGCTGGCAACAGCCAAGCAAATTCTCTCGTATAGCAGCATATGCTAAATAGCTCTTCAAGTGCACAGATGCATTGCTGTAAAATACTTCTCCTGTCTGCGTATCTGCATCTCCCAGATGGGTCCCAAGCTGTGCCAAACTGCATCTCATCAACGGCTATGAACTATGGCATCACATGACCGCAGGAGATATGTGGAGTCCCATTCTGTCTTGCCTTGGCACAACATGGTCAAGCGATGCATCATCAGGAAGCCTACACTTTGTCAAAACGGAGCAGACTAGCAGGGAGAGAAGAGGGTGCATTTTCTGCCCAGAGTGTTTAAAGTTATACTGAACAAATGAGAGAACAGAACTCGACTTCTGTCCGATTTTTTTCGTTTCAGCTTAGAAAACAGGCTAATCAGCAGAGTTAGAGTTGATTTGGATTTTCATGAGGGTGTGACAGAGCAATGAGAGATTTCATGGGACGCTGCCCCATGATTCATTGAGTTATTGGTTTCCGCCCTGTTTTAATCGCTGACGAGTCCAGGCCAAAAAATCTCGGAGGATTCCGGAGAGCTCTTTTCTCCACCATTCAGCAGAATGGAATTTGGTCTGCAAGTGCCTCACGTCATTCGAGGCGTCCTTCACAGTTTCAGGGGCCCTAATTCAAACCACATGGAGGCCAGCGTCCGGTTACGGACCTCTGCAAAAAAGGACACATTCCCATTGGCTGCTTCAGGATGGGAAATGGGGTGTCTTGATGGAAATAGATAACAAACAGATCTAAGTAGGAGTCACAACATATCCAAAGCACACACACATTCGCATGCATAAATATACATACACATGTGCACACATGAAGACATTTACAAATATACATGCATATACACAAATACATGCAAAGACTGTGAAACATACACTTATGGGTCTGCAAAGGCTGTTTGCTTGACATGATGGAAGAATGAGCAGCAGGCTCTATAATATTGCTCCTATTCTTCATTGACAAGCATATATATTTTTTGCTGTTCCCAACTGACTTTGCAGCGCTGAACTCCATTTATGAATTATCTGACATATTTCCTGCTATTTTTTTGACAGGAGTACTCAGAGGAAATTTCAAGGCACCTTTCTCCTGACAAGTAGAAATATCAATATTTGAATAAATTGCAGATTTGGATCTCCTCACATGGATGCTCTCCAGCAAGAGAGAGAGAGGGAGAGAGGGTGTACAACTCTATGAATGTGTGTTTGTGTGTGTATGTTTTTGAATGTGTGTGTTTGTGTGTGAGTGAAGGGAATGGGAAGGGGTTTGTTTCATTCTGTTACCACGGTCTTATCCCCCTGAGCCCGCAGGCAGAAATCTGTATGCAGCATTTCATTAGGAGGGAGCTCGACTGAGTGACATGTGAAGCACACCTCGCCGTCGACCTGATGAAGTTTACTTCTCTCAAACGACAAAAAGCCACTTTGTAGACTAGCCCTTTTTTTCCACAGAGGAAGAGAGGGGGTGATGGCTGAGTACCAATAAAGGAATCATGAATGTTGTTTCACAAAATGACAGGCCTATCTGTACACAAATATTTCTCTTCGAGAAAAATGTAAGCTTCAGAGCTTTTTTTTCTCCTTCTCTTTTTAGAGTAGATGTGGCTTGATAGAACTGACAGTGTTCAAAATATGATCACCTAAATTCTAAGGCTTGTAGAAAACAGCTGACAGGGAGCAAAAAAGGAAGAAGAGGAATAGATGTTTTCTTTTTTTTTTTTGTTTTACAAAAGTGGCAAGTGTAATGTGGAGGAAGCATTTCACCTAGCGAACTAAATCATTTACAAACAAATACACTATTGTCCTTCAAAATTGATAAATATACCATCTCTGTATAAGAGGTCAATGTCAAGCATCCATAACACTCAGTGCTGTCGTCTTAAAGCTCCTGGTGTTACGTATGAGAGACTTCTGACTATCTGTCTCACTCTGTTTAGCTGCAGTAGCTGCCATGCTGTCTGCATGTCTGCTGCTGCTACTGATAGATCACTCTCCTACCCACCCCTTAAACCCCCCCCACC
>JAQQAE010002811.1:0-11383 GCA_029823295.1 Pseudamia nigra | reverse complement strand
TGTCAGTCTAGTATTAGTAGAAAACCACAAACAGCTTATTCGTGCTGTTCTTTTTTGTCTACCTTTTATGCATTATTGTAGAGAATTACAGGGAATTCAAATGAAATATTAGTTTAAGCCTTAAAATAAAATAAAACATAGATCTCTGTTCTATGGAATGACAATCAGCTGACTGGAAATTACGTTTAAATTAGTGTGTATTTTAACATTTCAAATTCAACTTGAGCTTTAGCTCGTGTGCTGACATGCTCAGAAATTTGCATTGAAGGGGGGACATAACAGCACTTTTTACCACTATGTATCTTTACTAGATCTTTAATGCCGCCATCTTTCCTGTCTTCACTCTGTCACTTGCTCTCACAGCTTATCTACAGTATCAGACTTCTTTCCCCCTCCTCGTCTTACATACCTTTACTTCAGTGACCTTTTGTGGATGCTTTTTATTTCTAATAGTGCATCACAACTACTAATAAATGATCATGTAATGCAAATGGCCCTATCTTAAACATATCTTCTCAAATAAAAAAAACAAAATCCACTAGTTTCTGGGAATATTTTTTGCAGTGTAGATGTCTGCGATGTACTCAGGGTGAATGATGGCCTCTATGTCCCTCTTTTTACGCCACCTGAGCCCCATGCCCCCTCCAACTGTGGTGGAAGGAGTCAGGTGACAGGTAGACAAAAACCAGTAGCTTCAGAGTAAATGATGCATGCCCCAGGATCAGTAAATAAAAGGCAAGATGCCATTAAAGAAGGGCAGCCTGCATAGTTGCCATTCCTGCTGGGTTGGCGATGATGTTGGGGTCACCTGGCTGCTGTAGAGTGCAGCGCTGCTCGGTGTGTTTAGGGTGCTTACAGATAATATGCGTTGCTAATGTCAACACTTTCACTTTATTTAATTTTGTAATTGACTAAGGAGATTGTATGCATTTGGTATAGAGCTGAGTTTTTAAAATTATGTTTTCCAAAATCAGATAATTCAGATAGCATTCTATTAATATTTACCATGTATAACTGAAGCTTGAGCTGTAAAATCCCCTGGAATAAATCTCTGTGTAAGTATAGTATAAGTATGTATAATAAGCTGCATAAGTCCCCTCTGCAATAAAGAAAGCACTCATTTTTAGCCATTGAAACAACATTAACACTGCAAGATTAGGGTTAGTCCTTGTAAATATGAATAGTTTTAACAACGCAGCAGGTTAGAGGGTTCCTTGTCAAATTTACTGTATTATTTATTTATATCCAAGCAAAAATGGTATTGTAAGTTATTCATTAATCAATTTTAATTTTTGAATTAATCAAGTTGACTCTGCACTCAATCAAGTTGGAGCCTTGCATTAGATTTTAAATTCAGAAAAATCAGCGGCAAAACGTAGCTGTACCCATCAACGATGGACTTCAACTGGAATTGTTGAAAAAATATGAAACAGGTGTTTCAACACATATATTTTCAAGTATTCACACTAGTTTGCTCATAAGTGTGTTTGTGTAATTTTTGTTAAAAGAGGGATTGGTGAATGCAGAAACTGATGGTTAAAGCAGTGGTCAAGAGCCATGACACATTCACCCAAACCTGCCCCTGAGATAAATGGAAATAGCTTCGGGGCTGATGGTATAGACCAGATGATAGGTGTTTGTAGATGACGGCAGTAATAGCTGTTATTTTTTTGTTGTGTTTTTTTCTTGCTTATCTTCCTTGGAGATGTCTGACACAGTCATTTCAGTGGCGAGGTAGGTTAAGTAATTGAAGAAGGTAAAACTGATACGGAAAACACCACATGCAGCTTCAATCTTTTGCCACTTCCATTAGCAATTTCATTTTTATTTTTTCATCAGCCAGCGTTGTTGTTCATGGGAAGGCAGCATTGTTTAGACAACCTGTGCCAGAGTAACGATACTCAGAGTTGAGAGCGAGAAAGCGAGCAAGAAAAACGAAGTGAGATGGGGGTGTTCTGGCTTCCCTCAGGAGCTCCATCCTTCACTGGAGCCAGGGAGGCAGCTGCTTGCTCACTCAGCCAGGGCTCCCCTTAGCCAGGCCCCGCAGCACTTCTCTGCTTTCCTCTGGAACTGGGCTGGGGACTGACTAGGCCTGGAACTCCTCTGTCTTGCACATCGCAGCCAGGACAGCAGCCGCCAGCCAGCCAGCCAGCGAGGCAAGCCCCCTCCCCAGCCCCAGCTCCCAGCCAGGCCCCGCTGTGGTGCTCCACTGCCCAGTAATTGATGCCTTGCACTGGGGATATATTTAATCACCATAACAAGGAGTTGGTAGGAATAAAATGATCTTGTAAAGGGGCTACAAAGCTCTGAGAACAAGCTGGATTGGAATATGTGGAGAGGACAGGGTGAGATCTGAGTGTGTGAATAAGCATGCATTTGTGGCCTTCTGTTCTCTTGCACTCACACGACTTCTTAGACACTCACCTACATCCTCCCTGCCTCCCCCCTGTACCTCTCAGCCCTGATTCCACCCCAAAACACAACTGCAGGCCAACAAATTTAATTACACCGGCCCTAAACTGCACAGTTTTAGAGCCTTCTAATTATTCCTCTCTCAGATGTGGTTGTGCTGAGAAAGACCGTAAATCAACAGAAGTAGGAGCGCCAGGCCTGGAGCTGTGAGAAAACTGGAAACAAATGATCTGCCCCTTCCCCTGTTTTTCTTCTCTCACCATCACTCTATCCAGTGCCTTACCTCACTGTCTGCCAGAGACTGAAACAGGAGGATGTGAAGCATGTGGTCTACTGGGATGAGAGACTGTCCTGGAAGATACTGAAGCTAATCAATACACTCAACCCCCTACCTGTGTCAGTTATCAGCCCAGAAATACGTAGAAGCAGCTTCGATGGGGGTGGAGTGTGTTGCTGAGGGCTCGACTCCGGTAGCTGTGACATGGTGCATGGTGTTGAGCAGACCAGCAGACAGCTGAGCAGTACCTGGGACCAGGTCTATCTGTCTGCTCTGCAGTCTGTGACTGCCTGTAATCAGCTTCTTTAAAGGTTCCAGTCAGTAATTGCTCAGTATAGCCCCAAGATAGCAATCAAAGAGATGCTGAACTGCATGCTCTCCCTCTCTCTGTCTTTCTTTCTGTCCCTATCTTTCTTTCTTTTCCATTCTGTCTTTCACTCCCATTCTGAATCTTTTTCTTTTTCTTTTTAGAGACAATGAAAAAAAAAGAATCTTAGCATCTGTTATTTAATGTTTGAGGCAAGAAAATCAATTCAAATTGAACTAATGGCAAAATTGATATTGCTTTGAAGAATTCCCCTCCTCCCCCTCATCCACCTCCCCCACTCTTGTCTCTGTCCTGGTTGCATTTTTCCCTGTTCTCTGTTCTCTTATCTTTCAACAATTACAAGAGCCGTCTAATGGCCCTTTTAAGTTGCCTGCCAGCTGTATTTGCAAAAAATAATGTCTTCTTCATCTGTGGGCAAATGTAGCAGTGCTGAGGTTCATGCTCATGTAAGTATTGCTGATGCCTTTCTTCTGAAGTCATGATGAGGGCATTAGAAGCTGTTTGTCTGGGCACGAGATGTGAGCCCATTCGTGAACTCATCTCAGGATGTTATGTCAAATCTGTCAACCATCATAAGGCACTGTGCACCGTTTGATGTGGTATGAATTCTTTATAACCAGTGTAGTTAATTCAGCGCTGAATGTGAAGCCAAAACCATTAGTTGATTAACTAATGAGATGATGGTTGAAAAACAATTTATCATGTTGAGCATAAACATTTTCTGGTTGTAGTATCACAGATACATGACTTTCTGGTTTATGTTTCTCCACGCCATCAAATAAAAACCAATTAGATCATTTTGAAACATCATGTTGGCTTGTGGTTATTTACAACATAATTCATTTTGACAGTGGATATACTATATTATTAATCATGCATGAAAATAACTTTTGGACTCAATGTATAGTCTACATGTGTATTTATGTTACGTTGGGCCACTGCAGTATATGGTTATGCATCTATTTAATTTTTTCTATATGCTACTGCTTGGTTTGCACATGTCCAAAACTTCAAAAATATATAGCTTTATATTTCTATTTATTAGTAAATTGTTATATATTGTAGCACATACTAGCAAATTTAGATTTTTAAACCATCATTTCTTTTCCAAGACCTAAAACATGAAGTACATTTGACGTTTCTGATCTCATTTCATGTATACCTGCTCTTTATTGTTGCTATAAACAGCATGGTGTCTCAGGGTGAAGTCATCTCTTAATTCTCATGACAGCAGTGAAGTAACAGACACCTGCAGCTCAACAGATGTCCCATCAATTATCACTGCTTGTTTTTCACCAGCCTCACCCAACACCCACTTCACCTCTTGGAGAGACCTCTTTGTGCCTTGTAACAGGTATTTGACACCCAAATTCATCCTGACTTTCAGCATTTTGTTTTTATTGTTGAATAACTTCCTCCTAATCACATTACTAAACTCAGTCTATGACAAAACATGACATGCACCTTGTAGAGTAGCTTGCTGTCACTATATATTTAGTTTGATGGACATGCTGCTCAACTTTAATGCCAGCTTAGCGTGTCTTTCACTGAATTCAAAGGGGAAAAAATGAAGCAAGGTGTTCTTTCCTCTAAAGACTTAGAAGTTAACCTGCTTAAGACGTGGGATATCAGGTGAGGATCATCCAGCATGGAGGATCAAATCTCATCATCAGTGAGCACGCAAGCACAATGATGCTAATACATAGAGTGAGCTCAGCAAGGGGAGGAAGTGGCAGTGGCTAGAGGACAAGAGTGAAGCTGAGAAAAACCACAGGAAAGACTTCAAAACAGAAGCAGAGAGAGAGAGAGAGAGAGAGAAATAAAACCCTTCACAGATACTGGAGAGAGGAATGAAGAAGTCAAGGAGAATAGGGCATCAGTCCTGCAGCTCAGCTGAAACCAACAAAAACAGAGAGAGAATGAGAGTGAGAGAGCAACACAAGCCAAGTGTTTGAAGTGGATGACTGTAGGCCAAACATCTGAAGAGGACAAGGCTGCAAACATGTCACACTGCAGCCTGCTTGCATTTAACAACAGATGTTTGGTCTCTAGTAATGGTTCCACTTCCAGGTTGGTCTGACCTACTGAATGAATAATACATATATTTTTCCTCATCTTTTCTTTTAAACCGTCATTCATAAAGGGAAGGTTTCCTGCTCATTTTAGCAAAACCCCAAGGATTACAAAGTCTCGCTTCTCAGCTGTCTTCTCTCTGCTGACAAGGTTTGACTGTCTTGCCTAAGGGCATTTCAGCAGTACCTGTTGCGGGAAAGGAGAGAGGCATTAGTCATTCACTTATCTCCACCCAGTTTTTCCGCAGACACAGAGAGAAGTCAAAGCAGTCTCCAGCCACTGGGCTCAGCCTAAAGAGTAATAAACCAACTGCAAATCTTTTCTCCTCTTCCCCTTTACCTCTATCTGTGTCTGTAGACATGCTTCATAACAGAATGCTCAGCCACGCTTCCTGTTAAATTCTGTAATTACTTTGCAGCTACGGCAGCCCATACATTCTCCCCACGTAGTGGCATTGCTGGCGATTTGCTCCTAATTTATGGGTGTGGGAAGTTCAAAGTTTTCATAATATTTGGGTAATATCATGGCAGCCCCCGCCTCGCCCATGTGATGGATGTGGACTGGACCAAGCCATTGCAATTCTGAGCATGACAACATATTGGCACCAAACAGCTTTATACCTCTGCACTCTTTTATAGGGCCTGGCAGTGGTGTGAGAGCAGAGCCAGAGGACCTTCATGAATTATAGATATGAGGCTGAATGATTGGGCCAAGGCCATGTGAGCGATGGACAAACGGGACAGGATGTGGCTGGCTGATGCGTTGCTGCGCCTGTTGTCCCTCTGGATGCTGATCCTCACATAGATTAATGATAGGATGCTGAATAAAGAAGGTTCTGTGTCAGGGCAGTTCATTGGCAGTAAAATGCGTTGCCATCATGGGATGCTGTCAACTGCTGATGAAAACTGATAGCAAGTAAGATGTATTTTTAAAGTACTTTTGACCAACACATCCATTACAGGGAACTTTAAAGACCTTCAAACATCAATAGAGAAGTCCACTTCACTTATTTTAAAAGTCTGACTTTAAGCTGTGTATTGGAAGAAAGTTGCTGAAGTCATTTCAGGACGTTATGAAGAAAAATCGGAGTGTTTCAGTACTTTGGATTAGAAAGTAGAAAGATATTAAACATTTAAAAAGGTTAAGACATATTTCCCCACAGCAAGTGGCGGCTACTGCTGCATAATTTACATGAGGAAACATGAGACGGTCTCCTGCCCGTTCTCCTGTATACTGTTGCTGTGTTTATGATTTCCTTTTGTTCTTAAATGCACCGACGCATGTCTCATCACCAGTGAAACAAAAGCACATGTGTGTACAATTACAGCATTACAGCAAACACATCTTTCAACTTCAGACATTTCTATGGAGAGACTTAATTCAGTCATGACAGTAATCCATATCCCACTTCGGGCTTTGTCAGTTTTTGTGCCACGTACATTTGTAATACATGGAATTAAACATTGCCATTCTGTTTTAATGAACCACTTGTTGGAGGAACATTGATTGTGCAGACATTAAGCCTATGCTAAGATAAGATAACACAGAACATTCTCTAATCTAGCTCTGTCCTACTTCACACTTGACCATACGGAGATGTGTTTTTTTAATAGTTGAAAGAAGAGAGGGAAAAAATCTCTTTAAAAATTAATACATTATTTACACCCACCAACGGCTTATCGCCTAGTGTAAATCAGGTCCACAGCAGGCTTTACTGAGTCCCTCTTAATGACTTCTAAAACATATGCTTTTTTAATCGTTCTCCTCTTTTTTTACATCACAGCTCTGAGCCCTTTTTGCCAGTTATTAAACCATGCACGCAAATTCTCTCTCTCTCTCCCTGTCTTGCTCACTCTCTCTGTCTCTCTCTCTCTCACACACACACACACAGAATTACACAGTGTCATCTCTGCTGTGATAAGAGAAGAACAGGTCCTCAGCTGTCCTGATAAAATCTGAGGAAGGAGACACAGTGAATCCCCTCATCCTGCCTTCCTCCTTCTCCTGCTCTTACTTTGCTTTGGTCTCCCCGAATGGAAAAGGAGAAGTGTTGGAGGAGGTGTGGGGGTCAGGTAGTAACAAGCTTGACCCTATGTCCAGAAGGGCAGCTGCTTTCTTTGTCAACACTTGTCAGATAAAGTCAACCACAGAGCTCATTGTTGTAGCAGGTAGCTATTTTTACATTTAAAGAGTGTGTGGTGGGCAGTACTGGGAGATTACCACCTGAGATTTATTAAAATAGAGATAAAATGAACAATGGGGCTTAAGCAAAGTTGGATTGTGTGGGCCTAATTTAACACTAGACCCATGCTTCCAAATCCAAGGGTCTGAGGATGAATACACTGCCTACTTTGCCATCAATTAGCAAACAAGCTGAGAGTCATTGTTGCCTCTGAGACAAAACAAAAGACAACAATAAATGTTTGATTTTGGACAGTGAGACACAGCGGAACTAAGAGATAAGATTCCAGGCTATTGTCCAGCTCACAGTAGGAAGGGAATGACATGACCCGCATGAAAGAATCCAATCAGCAGGATGTTGCTCTAAAATAATTACAGCGTCTCTTGTGTCATGCAGGAAACATAAGGTTCAAACTAGGAGATGTAATGAAAAGTGCATATTTCATTAAATTTTTAGTCATTCCCTGCTACTGTCACGGATGTTGCTGGGTCCTTTCTTCACTTAATAAATATTTTGAGATTAAAAACAGCGTTCCTGCAGATGTTCGGGCAGACATGCACAGCAAGCGTATGTTTTTTGTGTTAAGAGGATACATTTAATTCAACTAGAGAATAATTATTGAAAATACTAGGCTGCAATCCTAATCTGGGGTCCAATCAAAGCATGAGCCGCAGTCAGATTAAATCCACCCCCCACATTTCCATCTGCTTTAAGACATCTCCAAAGAAATACACATTTTTTTGGAGGAGAAAACAACAGAATTAGATATTGGCCGGCAGCGGTCTTAACGTCAGTGTTTACCAAATCAGTATGGATTAAAGAGGAGGCCTGCGTCCTGGCACAGGAGCAAGTCAACACAAAAGGACAGAGCAACACGGCATTCCTAAAGTTCCTTGATCCAGACTTCCACTAACACACACAGGCATGCACGCGTTCCTCCCCTACCAAGCCTATGACTTTATGTGCAATCAGCTTGTACGTTGCTTCGGTGCATTTTTAAATCCGCATCAGCAAATTTGGGCTTTCAATTGACAGAAGGATTAATCAAGGGGATGGTAAAATGGGTGACATCATCACAAAGACTCAGGTTCAGCTGGAAAGTTTTGTAGATCCAGCTACCATCACCTGCTTCTTTTCACCTCCTCCGTCCTGTTGTCTTTTATGAGGCAGAAATGGAAGGCGCTCCACCCTGTGAAATGCTCTTAGCTCAGGGCAGGACAGGTCTGCAGGGAGTTGCTGCATTAAATCCTGTTTGTCAGGGCCATGTCCAGCTAGTTCCCACTTAACCTCTGACTGTGGACCTGTCACCTGTGGTAAATGAGGCTAGGCCGTTGTTAGAAGGATGGGCTGGCCTGGAAAAGTCTTTTAAAGGCACATGTATGGAGCGCCAACAGTAGAAATAACACATTCACCTGAACAAAATGGTGCCGCAGGGCATTTGTCATATGCAGACAAATTAAATGAAAGGTCTGAACACCTTCAGGGCACATTCAAGATCATAATCTCATCAACCAGGATGCATTCTGAGGTGGTCTGGGACGAATTTGTCCACATTGTCTCCTATATGTATATACATATTCTCTCTCTCTCTCGCGCTCTCTCTCTCTCTCCCTCGCTCTCTTTGTCACTCTCTCTTTCTCTTTTTATAGATAGATAGATAGATAGATAGATGCAGTAAGGACAGCCTACACAGATGATGCAATCTGTGTAACATGCCACTTCAGTAATACAGTAAGTGTTTTAAAGATGTATGTAATGTTCAAAATATCTACAAAAGTATATCAGTGCCTTGTGTCCATGTGCGTGTGTGATGCTGTTTGCACATACCAAAGTCGTCATGTCTTTTTTTAAAGTGTACCAATAAGACTGAGAGAAAACACTCTACCTTCAAAAGCCACTAGCAGCCTTTGTGCATCCTCCAAGCAGGTCAGTGTCTTGAATGTCAAAAAAATGGAAGCATAAAATGAATATCTATGCTACATTTTAAAGAGATATAGAGGACCTGATATAAAGGACCTAGTTTATCTAGTGGGAATAGTTAGATCTGATCAAATGTGACTCAGCAAGGCACACCTGTAATACCCCGGGTTGAACAGACACAAAGCTTGTTAAGCCCAGTCGCCCACCACGAGCGTGTTTTTTGCTGAATTCAGAAAATGCTAAAGCCTTTTTAACATTTGTTTGTGAAAATTGCAATCCTATACTTTGTATAAATTATTTTCCATGTAACCTACATGCCAAGTTACTGTATTATCCTTGGTCAGTTTTACACACCATAGCATTAATATTACTGCAAATGTAAGTGACACTACACTGATTCAGCAGAGTCTTGACTACAATTTGGTGCTAGTTGCAGGTCTGTACATAAATTTGTGACATTACGGTTTCAACTATTCAATGAGAACCTTCAATTTCACTGTTCTGGATTGTAGGTTCCAGAATATTGCCAGGATCCAGATGAAACTTTGAGATATTGTAGAACCTACTGTGACTGTATCCAGTGTTCTTTTGCCAAGCATTCTGGACATTTTTTATAGAGTTACATGCAAAAAATGCTGAAATTGGCCCTATCTCACAATGATAAAGAATCCTTCAAAAATTTCCTGGATCCAGACAGTGATTCGGATTGCTCCCAAAATCTAACTAAGTGGTCCTTATGCCATTTCCCAACCTATCTTGAAAATTTCATCAACATCCATTCGTAACTTTTGAGTTATTGTTAGGGTTGGGGTTGGACAGACAGACCACAGACCAGACAGACAGACAGACGCACAGACAGACAAATGGGACAAAAACATAACCTCCTTGACATATGAGATTATTTGACTACTTCTGCACACACAATTCCCTCTACATGTGCAACCTTCATTTCCTTCCACTGAGGTATATTTCAATGGTGTCAAACTTACAACTGTAGTTTTTAGGAATATTTTTCCATAAGGTGTGTGTGGTGCTTCATTTCACCTCTTGGGAGTGACAGGAGATGACAGCAGGCCACTATTAACCTCCTTCCCTCAGACCCAGCCTCTGATACAGACATATCAGCCTGTGGCATTTGGGGGATTTGATGATATAGTTACACATGTTCACATATGTCTGGGGGAATTAAGACATATGTGACACTGCTGTCTTCCTTTGGCCCATGTCATACTTGGCCTTTTTTAAATTATGGCCTTGTCTGTCCACAACTCGCTGCATTTCACACTTTGGATTATTTCATTACTCACTTTGCGTTTCACATCCTAATATATCAACCGCTGACCCCTCTGCTGTTCCCCAGCTCGAATAACTCAGTTTCAGTGCAGCTTGTTTTAGTCCTTCTTTTTTAATGACCACGACAAATTAGATATGTTCTGTTGCCAACTGTCTTGCTCCTCATACACTGTCTCATTGTGAGGAAGGCGCAGAGGAAAATAAGAAGGTCCAGAATTTTAACTGTTGTGTGTCAGTCTGCAAGGCATGTGGTTTTCCTTCTGTCGACTGGACTGGAAATTTGGCTTGAAGACGTTTCGCTACCTATCCAGGACACTTCTTCAGTTCTGCGAATAGTCTGCAAATATGTTCATGTGACTCTGTCTCTATGTCTTGGTACTTAGATTTAGATTTTTTTAATACTGTATATGTGTCCTCGTGGTTGTGTTTCATCACTATTAGAAGTGACTCATGTATTAATCTTGCCATTCCCAAACTGAGGGCTGGAATACTTGACTTTCAATAGTTTAAGCTTCTAAATGGTAAGAATTAGATACTTTCAGTTTCCTTATGTAATAATGAAGAAAATATTTTAAGGTTTTGGGGTCTGGGTCATACAGAACTTTAATTAACTGAAACAGTGTGTATTTTCTTACATTTTACTTTCATTTCCACCATTGACGATTTCTCTAATAAAAAACCTCTCTCCAGATTAATTAATAGTAATAATTTTTGTTGCAATATTTTAGTAGCGCCCATAATGTTGTACCTATTAAGGAGTGAAATGCAAAACATTATATATATATATATATATATATATCCTTCCAAGCTCGGGTCCTCTCCCAGAGGCCTGGGAGCTTGAGGGTTCTGCGCAGTATCTTTGCTGTTCCTAGAACTGCACTTTTCTGGACTGAGATGT
>JAQQAE010002810.1:0-21494 GCA_029823295.1 Pseudamia nigra | reverse complement strand
TTACTCTCTGTATAGTCATGAGATTTCGGCCTCGAATTGTGAAGCGCCTAGAGATAATCGGCGATTATGATTGGCGCGATACAAATAAAGATTGATTGATTGAATTATTCGTCATTTGTGCATGTTATTCAAATTTCTTGATTATTTTATTCCTTATTGGTATTTTTGCACCTTATGTTCATTTCTTCATTATTTTATTCATTTTCTTGGTGGTTTCATTCATAATTGTTGTTTTTTTGTGCCTTATTATGTTAATTTCTTCCTCATTTTGTTAATTTTTATTTATTATTTTGGTCATTTCTATGCAAATGCATTTTATTTTATTATTTTTCAGAATTTCCTTGTTGTTCTTTCTATTTTTTCTTGTTTATTTTTATTTTTTTAAAATTTTATTTGCTTTGTTTTTTGTTGAATTTTATTTTTATAAATTGTTTTTGGATATTTTGATTCAACTGATGTATTTATTTTAACATTTTCTGGATTTTTTTTGGTTAATTTTTGTTTATTGTTTGGATTATTCTATTTTATTTGTTCTTTATTCATTTGTGTTAATATTTATGATTATTTTACAAATGTGTATTCAGCTTCTTGAGCGTTTTTATATCTGTAATATTTTTAAATGTTCTTATTGTTCATCTTGTGCATTATTTGTTCACTTTTATTCAATTTCTTTACTATTTTTATAATATTGTTGATGACAATATTCCATTTTTTTTCATTTTATTTGTCTTATTTTTTCAATTTTTTTAGTTTTTTTTTTGCTTAATTTATTATAAATGATTTGTATAGGCAGACAGTATATGTATATTTTTATTCAACTGATTTATTAAGTTTAGTGTTTCTTTTTAAGTACATATTTATATATTTTTACATTGAAAAGATAAAGTGAATAAAAAAGCTGTGATATGTGGGCAGCAACAAAATGAGATATTATGGCATTCTATTCAGATTTTTTTTTTTTTTTAATGACATATCATATTTATCTTTTTGTTCTGAAAAAGTTAATTACCGGACACTGTTTTAATCACTGTCTGTCTCTGATAAAACATGACATGACTCATTCACCCCTTTCCCCTGTGCTCAGGTTAAAAGGTGGTCTCGCCTATAATTACAAGGGGCCGAGGACAAAAGACGACATCGTGGAGTTTGCAAACAGAGTGGCGGGGTGAGTCGATAACGGCGTTCCTCATTCACGTCTTCAGAACGACGCATAAGGAAACGACACACACACCCTATTCAGAAACAAGCCAAACATACTTATCAGTACAGGCCATATTGGTCCAACAGCGTGTGTTCAGTGTTTCTCAGCGGGTTTCGCCTGGTGACCCCTGTTTTCCACCGGTCATCACGTTCAGACTCACTGTTCTCCGATTCAAGTGAAGCAGAAGCATTTTTATTCAACGAGTGAATGTGATGTGTGTTTGAACAAAATAAAACACGTACAAAGTAATCCACCAAATGATGAAAAATGTTAATAAACAAACAATTTCATCATGGAAATTACCAAATAATTCAGCCAATGAACATGTAAATGGAAAAAAAATTCAATAATGAACCAGAATATGTACAGTAATCTACAAAACTATCAACAATATAAATAAATCAATCAAATAATCAAGGAATTGAAATTAATAATTCAGAAAATGATCCAAAAGGAAATTAAATTTGACGAAAATGAACAAAATAATCGACGTAAGGACCAACACTGTTCACAGAAGTGTCAGAAATTAACAAAGTAGTTGAGGAAATTAATAAAAAATGAACGAAACATACACAAAGTAATCCACAAAATGATCAGATGTATTACTAAATGAACATAATAAAGAAAATAAACAAAATAATGAAAAATGATCAAAACAAGAGAAAAAATACAATAATGAACCAAAAAATTAACAAAATCATCAATGAAGGGACCAAAATAGTCCACATAAGTAACAAAAATGAAAACAACAGTCAAGGAAATGAATACAAAATGAACTAAACGCGCACAAAGTAATCCACAAAGTAGTCAAGGAAATCAACAAAATAATCAACAAAAGAAGGAAAAAAAAATAAAGTAATGAACCAAACACATGTACAGTTCAGAATGAACCTGCAGCCCGCTTTTGGATCCCGACCCACCCGTTGAGAACCACTGTCAGACAGATTGTCTTCTGCTTGGGGGAAATGAGTGGAGATCCGTGACACAGGCCATGATCTGAGCTGGGCTCCAGCTCACATTCACTGCTGCAGGTTGATGAGTCACCACTAGGTGGCAGCATGAGCACACAAACGAAGACGACCACGAGAGGGCTTTAGAGACTGTCAGACTGTTTTTTATTTATTTAAAAAAAAATCTATTTTCACTTGTTAGCTGATTTCTGAACTTATCAAGGGTTATTTATGTGGACAAGTCAGGTTTAAGTGGAAGTTTAAGGTGAAGTCATTCATTTTTGTGATTCTTTTCTTAATTTTCTTAGTCATTTTGTTCATTTTCTTGATCTTCAGTGTGGTTCACTTCAGGGATTTTATTTTATTTTTTGTTCATGTATGCTCCTTTTTGATTATTTTGTCAGTAGTTACGGAGCTAGATCCAACAGAAAACTGCCATTATGGAAATATAGATTGTTGTGAATAACTATTGAACTAATCATGATATTAATGTGATTCCAAATGTTACGGGTATGTTTTCATGGTCAAGGAAACCAATAAAG
The DNA here is from genome assembly GCA_029823295.1 of Pseudamia nigra. Classification (NCBI taxonomy): domain Eukaryota; kingdom Metazoa; phylum Chordata; class Actinopteri; order Kurtiformes; family Apogonidae; genus Pseudamia; species Pseudamia nigra. Next base: position 18,801 of record JAQQAE010002810.1, on the reverse strand, counting down.
TAGATAAAATAAATGTAGGTCTATTATTGTTGTGTGTGAATCACATTTTGGAGGAAAATGAGCTGCTTGGTGGATGTCTGCACTCTCTGAGTGCTAGTCGTTTTTTTGTTCATTAATTTATTTTTGTTAATTTTCATTTTACTTCATATCTTGGTGACTTTTGGTTTATTGAACTTCTGCTTGTCATTTCCTTAATTAGTTTTTTCTATTTTTTTTTGGAAAGTATCTTCCTTTTGCTTCGCTGTCTGAACATTGACTTGATTATTTTGTTCCTTATTTCCTTCATTAAGGGTCAAAATTTCAGGAGAAACAACACACAGTAACCGCATCTTTTTTGTTGTTGTTGATTTAGTGTTCATTTTGCTTTACTCTACCACTGTAAAACGGCTGAAGAGTAAACTCACCTTACAGCTGCTCTGTCTACAATAAATGACCCCAGATGCAGTTAAGTGAAGTCCGTATGAACCTGAGTCTTTCTTAACCGTGCTGTGTTTCCTCTCCAGGCCAGCTGTTCGAGCTCTGCCCAGTAAGCAGATGTTTGAGCACATGATGAAACGCCACAATGTGCTTTTTGTGTATGTTGGTGGGGACTCTCTACTGAAAGTAAGTACACTCCGAGGTGCCTGCAGTCATGAAAATTGAATTCTGTAAGCTCTGGAAAAGTCATAGACTCAAGCAAAAACATCATGGAATGTAACTATTAGGGAATCAAACTGAGATCCAGATAAGAGACTCGGGGTGTCAGTTATTACCACAATTTTGTCAGCAATATAAACTACGTACATGTCAACACCCCAGTTTTTTTGTTGGAATTCAAGCAGTTCACATCCAGTGAATAGCTTGGAAATGGTACATAGCTAAATGCTGAACTACTACTAGGTTTAAAAAAAAGTTAAGGTTACCCAAAACTGAAAAATAACATATATTTCAGAATTATACATGCAATTTGTACATAATCCAGTCTGAGTGCAATACTTCTCTTCTTTGATGCCTTTATTTCTTATTCTGTGTGTGTGTGTGTAAATGTGGTATTTTTTATTATTTATTTTTAATCTTGTTTTTAATCTTGTACTTGCACGTGTGCTCTATTAGTATATTATTTATTCTCTGTGTCAACACTGTACGCTGCTGTTGCAAAGGAATTTCCCCAGTGTGGGATAAATAAAGTCTGTCTTATCTTATCTTATACAAATGGGCTGCTGTGTTACTCTAAAAATGGCAATTAACAATGAACAAGAGACAAACCATCACAACACTTCCAAAAATGTGCAGCGCAAAGCTGAGTCTTGCTTATGACGACCATTATCCTGATGCCCCCCCCCCCCCCGCAAGGTTGGCGCGAACTCAGGTTGCTGCTGTTTGTGAATTTTCCTTTTTGGGATCAATAAAGTATCTATCTATTTATCTATCGATCGAGCTGTGCTGTTGTCCTGTGAGCCACCTATCACGCAAGCTGTCGACTCTCAGAAACTTGTCTTCTGATTCTGTCGTGGCTTTGGGTCTTACAGACCTCTTCCTGTCAGTTTCCTTCAGTTTCTGAGTGCCTTTAGCTGGTGAAGGAAACTTTGACTTTCGTTGCAAATTTCTGTAGGAAAGACCTACACTTAAGTGTCATGGTGGTCTGTCTCTTCCGGTGTTTATTGCCTTTTTCTCATTATTTTTATAGCGACACAATGCTTTCTGCAGTACAATACCGTTCAAATAATGTTTACGAGGGTATGGTACCACAGTGTGAAAACACTTTTATGCAGACAGAGGGGGTTTTAATTAATCAAGCAAACTTGTGACACCTCTAGCAATTGGTAGCATAACTGGTAGTGTATGTCCGGTACATGAGATGAACTAGAGGCCATTTTTAAATATTATTAAGGCCAGGAAGATGGATTTCAGAGTCATTTCTGTGAGATACATTACCTTTGGAGCACTGAGGTGAATTTCAAAATGCAAACCTCTATTATAGCTTCACATTTTAAAGGTAATTTTCTAAAAACGTCCTGTGTTTTGTCTGTATGGTATTGCTCAGGTTTGTGTGTCAGTTTCTGCCTAATTGAAGATCTATATTCTGGTTTTAGTTCATTTTGTTCATTTTTGCTCATTTGGCAGACTATTTAGTTAAGTTTTTGCTTTATTTTTACCTTTATTTCATTATTTTAATCATTTTTGTTAATTTTGGTACAGTTGATTTCTCTGATTATTGTTGTGAATTTCTATTGACTTGCATGGGCTATTTTTTTTTTTTCCCCCATTTTCCTGATTATTTTGCTCAGGTATGTCTTAATCAAGAGTAAAGTTTTTTTCCTATAAATTTGTTCATAATTTTGCATTTTCACATTGGGTTTTTTTGTCTGTTAATTTCATTTAATATATTATTTAATCTTGTTCCTTTTTATTGATGATTTTGTTCATTTTGTCTTAATTTTTATTCATTATACAGCTTTAATTCTTTTTTGTTGTTATTATGTTCACTTTGATTTATTATAATACGTCATGTCCTTCACTGGATAAAGCTAAAGAGCCACAGATTGCAGACCCCTGCCTTAGGTATTTAGATGTGGTACCAAACAACACCGGGCATTTAAAGATCGGATCAGCTTCATTAGTTTTATAAGGTTGCTCCCAGCTGTACAATGGGTTCGGATCAGAAGAGGAAACATTCTTCGTTATTTATGCTGTTAACAGTGTTATGAAATGAACAGATGGGAGTCTTGTCTCTTTAAGAGATGAGATTTTCACAGTCTGAACATTACCTGTGTCAACCTGAAACTGTGAGTTTTTATTCCAGGCACTGGCTCTTAAGATGTGGCCCACCACTGAACAGTGTGTATTGATTGAATGATATAAGCAGCTGCTCTCTTAACACAGATTTGAACAATGAGCAGGATTTGTGTAACATCCCCGTTTGATAAAGCATTCGTATGTTTATTGAACGCTGTTGTGTAAATGCCAAAAAAAGCCTCCCTCTGTCGTTGCAGGAGAAGTACATCAACGCCGCCTCTGAGCTCATCGTCTACACTTATTTCTTCTCGGCTTCAGAGGACGTTTTACCAGAGGTGACACTTTGAATATGCTTCCATTTCACTTGTATTTGTCACCATATGCTATCTTAAACTTTTTAGTGGTCTTCTGGAGCACAGTATTGTGTATTCAATAGATGTTTCTATCTTTTCTAGTTTTCTAGACTGAAGCAACAGAAAATAATTGCATTCCAGCAGAATAATTACCACAGACACTCAGCTTGCATGCTGTCTTTGCACTATAAAGAGAGGTTCACGAATTACTGCACCGCCATGCTGCCTACACTCTTGTCCCATATTTTCCAGGTGCACATACACCCAGAGTGGAAAACCTGATTTATGAACTTTGGCTCTAAATGATCTTTTGTGTTTTCAGTCTGTAACTCTGCCAGAACTTCCTGCAGTCGTAGTCTTTAAGGATGGCGGATACTTCACATACGATGGTGAGTTTTTCTTTTGCCTCGGCATGTTTAGATGCACTGTAGGGTGTTTTCTTCACTTAGAGGGCTATCTACTCCAGTTTTCTTGTCTTTTCCCTCTTCACTCTTCTTGGATCCTTGTTTGATCTAGCTGTGTTCCCCAAGATTTTCCGTCCCTGCTGGTGTCCTTTCATCTTCCTCACCACACTAAGTTATGGTGCGCCTAGCCCATCATAAAGCACCCGAGGCTCAGCCCACTATTGTGTGTGGCGAGGGCAACGATGTTGTGGTGGTTTGTCTTTGGACCTTCACACATAGCAGCTTAGGGTGGATGAACTAGTCGGTGTGGGCGTGGGAGCCCACAGTTTGGGCTAAAGACATCAGTGCAAACCTGATACAGAATATACAGTCGAGTAAAGCCACCGAAGCACCAATCAAGTCACTGCAAAAAAAAATCAGCTTTGACAGAAGAGTGTTAGAGGAGCTTTTTTTTTCCACCCTGTGTGTAGCTCCTCACCGCAACAACGTCAGTCCACCACATTCTTCTATGATGTCTTGTATTTTATTGCCGCTGTCCGCTTGGGTTGGGAGGTGGAAGCAGAAGTGCAGAGCGTCCAGGCACAGCTCCAACACAAACGGGCCCCAGTAGTGGCTATTGGGGAGGTTGGGTGCACGGTGCAGTGCATGGAGACCAAAATTAATCTCTGTCACCGACTGTGATTTCACATCAGTCTGTTCCACCTGACCGTTACGGAAGGGAGGCTTCCTGCACCAGAACTGTAGCAGGAGGGGCTCGCCACAGTAGACGTTAATAACAAAAACTCCACACTCTGCTGAGTCCTCCAGGACCCTGATGCGGAGGATGTGGTGAATGTCTAGCATTGCCATGGTGACACCGTATTAAGCTTGTCAAGGACTGAGAAAAGAGCAAGAAGGCAAAATGACACGCTCGTGTCCTTCCTCATGTGGTGGATTTATCCTCTTCCTGTCAAGCCCCAGTAAATAGAAGAGAAATGTCTTTTTTGAATTAATAGGGAATTTTCTGTAGGCACAGAATAGATAAAAATGTATCTGACTGTAGCTCATTAAGCACTTACCTACAGTGACAGAAAGTGGTTTATCTGCTGCCTCTTTGCACCACCTGTGGTCCTCAGCCTCTGCTTTCTTCTCCAGCTGTGCTCTGCTGTTTCTCACGCCGGTCTACTTGCAGCCCTGTTTGGCTCAGAATAAATAACGCTCACTGTGACATATACTTTGCATGATGATCTGTCAGAAACATTTATCAAATTTTATTTGGCTAAAACTTCAGAGACACATTTGCATAGACACCCTCTGAGTGTGTTTTATGACAGACTCTGACGTTTATTTAATCAGATGTGCAGTGTTTGGATGGTTATATAACACGTTCGTTTTATGAGCTGTATGACATGTTGTTTTTATCTACAAGATGCTGCCAGTTCCCAGAGTGTACAAGCAACTTTTATTACCTTCATGCTGGTGTTTGTTTCTTGCAGATTTTGCAGATTTGAAATTCAAGGCACGTTTACTGTCTGGCTTATTGTTTTTAAAAACGGCATGTGACTGTGCAAAGCCACACTGTCCACACAAAGTCCTCTCGCTTTGAGTAAATGATATTTGACATATTATTGTTGAGCTTTGATTGGTTTAGCGCACACCACAAAAGCGGCATCCCTTTTGAAGTGTGCTGTTAAAATATAGTACAGCGCAGAGGCTCATACATATTTAATTGCCAAAATCCTCAGGTTCAGGCTGCAACAAAGCTGTAGCACAGTTTTTATACAGGCCCTGTGCTGTTATTTTCTTTCAAGAACCAAATGATTTTGATCATTGCGTGTCAAGTTAAAGCTGCTGGCCTGCACACTTGTCCTGCATGAGGACTGAAAAGATAATTAGGTTGTTTGTTACTGTGTGCAGCGTGTGATTTATTTGAAAAAAGCATCACACAAAAAGAGTGCTGCTTTCAGACATGTTTTTAAAGTAATTTGCCTTTGTGCAACTATTTTCGGGGGTTATGGTTTGCTCTGGGGAAGCGCCATAATGCAGCGTGATATGAGGCTGAATGCTTTTGCATATGTTTAAATGGAACACTTATGTGGCAGGCTGCTTATCTGGCCTCGAGTGTGACGACAAGGTGAGATCATGTTTAAACAGGTGATGACACACTGATGACTGTGTGGGCTTTGTGGGTTATTTAACAGTGTAAATGATATGCTGATGAAAAATGCAATAACGAGTCATAAATGTTGACCATGTAGCCTGCAGACAAGATGCCTCTTATTTTCTATTTGCCCCTAAGTGTCTTCAGTGATTATGTGGTTATTTTTCCTCACTACAGTCATGTCTTGTGCTTTCTGAAATTGTTAAATATAGGACCGTGTGATATGAGCAGACTCTCATATGGCAGTGTAGTTTATTTCAGGCTGCGTGCTTTGTTGAGAAAGTCATATTATTGCAATTTGAGTCTATTTTCTTGGATGTCAGACATTGCTGAGCATTTTTAAATCGTCACACTGGTCCACAGTTTGGATGTTCATTGTTGACTCTATATTCTCTTTTATTACTATTGTAGGCTACTTCTTCACCAGTGTACAATACCTTCTTCATTTAAGCCAGATTTGAAGACTTTCCAGTTTGAGCTACAACATATTTTCAAGTGCGAAACCTTTCCTGGAGCACAATGTGGAACAAACAGTCCGGCTTTGGTCCAACCAACGGAGGTGGTCTCAGACAAAACCAGTTCACATCAGGAGTGACCCGTCATTGCTACGAAAGGCACTTTTTCTTTCCAACCAATCTCTTCAGCAAGTGATTTCACTGATTGCTCTCTAGTGAAAAGAGCTGCCTTAGTGACTGGCTGGAAAGAAACCCTGCAGTGTCTCAGCTCTTTGTGGTACTGATTGGACACTCCTGAGGTACAGTATGTGATGTGAAATGTTCAAAACTTTGGACCACTTACAAGACAGTGTGCAAAGTTAAGAGGAAAATCATATAGCTAATGATGAAACATTCTGATGTCAAATGCATGGCCATTTATGTAAATGTAGATGACAATTATTAGTCTACAGCACAAAGGTTCCCTCTAGCAAATACAATATGACAGTAAAACTGACTGGACTAAACATACATCACACCTTCTCCTTCAGTGTTTTTCTTTATTTGCTCTTTTTCAACATTGTTTGTTAGTACTGAAGACATCTAAACTATGAAAGAACATGTATGGAATTGTGTAGTAAAGAAAAGAGTGTTCAACAGCCCAGAACATATTTCATATTTTATATTGTCCAAAGTAGGCACATTTAGCTTTGATGACAGCTTTGCTTTCTCTCATTCGCCAGCTAAGACCATTTCATCCAGTTGTTTTGTGCGGAGGAAGGGTAGGTACAGTGCCAATATTCCTATCAGTGCTACTGCAACCACTGTACAAATCCACGTTATGGCAAGTAACACTCAGTTAAGTAAAGCGAATGTTAACTGAGGCCTTGTGAAGTGGTGGTTTCTGAAGCTGGTTAACCTATTAAACTTGTCCTCTACCACGGAGGTAGCTTTTTGTCTTTGGATTGACTGACTTTGATTTTTTTAAAGTAAGGATGGACCGTCTTTTCTTGTTTCTTGCCATAACATGGATTTGCAAAGTAGTTGTAGTAGCTTCCTTTTTCAGCACAAGATAACTGATGGTCTGAAGCAGTAGTTCCCAAACCTTTTTCTGGGGACCCAATTTTTAGAAATGACAAAACTGTCTGGACCAAAATCAGTAATCTATAAAGCCGGCCGCACATAGAGAAACGAGACTCATCTCAGCTCAACTCTGAGTCTGGTCGTCTGGTACATGATTGGCACGTCGTTCCGTACCTCGCAGACTGCCAACACGACTCACCTCTGGGAACTGGCGCCATCCATCAACCGTAAACGATGATTGCGTTGTGACACACGTCCACCAATGATAAGAGTCGCAAAGTCAGAATCGTGACTCCCGTAGACTTACATCAGACTTCTCTCTGAAAATACTAAGTGAATATATTTTTGTCATGAGTCATCATGGTCTCAAACGTTTTATTTGGACCCTCTAATAAATGCTTTAGTGGTCCACTGTTAACTTTTTGCTCCATTATTAATATATAGTGGCAAAAAATCAGACAAATCACTGCTGTGCTGGGATTTGATTGACATGTCGCCATGGTAACTCGACTCACCAGCAGAGCCGGGCATTTGTGTCTTCTAGTTATTCAACAGAGCATCGTTTTCCTCACAGATGCTTGACTGTAGTTGTGGGTAAGTGCTTACACTGGCAACAATGTAATATGACTTTGTTTGGCAATGCTTAGTGAAGTTTTAACATGTCAGTAAGCTAGCGGTTAGCACCGATAACTCTGGCAGCATTTGTCCAAATATATGCAGCTGTTTTTGGCTCCAAAATGTCATCCAGGAAGTGATAACCCAATTGGCGTCAAAACGGCCATTCAGAAACTAACGTGTGACCTCATGGTCAATTGTCCACACACACATTATAGGAGCCTCGCGGAGTAATACCGGTACGTGCCGGTACAGCAAAAATGGCTCCTGTTAAGAGACATGCTTACGAAGCGGATTTCAAACTCGATGTTATCAGTCAGGCAGCACAAATCGGACATAGAGCAGCTGCGAGAAAAGTCAACATTAATGAATCAATGGTACGCAAGTGGAGGAAGCAAGAAGACGCCCTGCGCCAGGTAAAGAAGACCAAACTGAGTTTCTGAGGGAACAAAGCCAGATGGACACAATTGGACAAAATCGAACAGTGGGTTATTGAGCAGAGAACCAACCATAGGTAGAAGTGTCTCTACTGTCGCCATTCGACTCAAAGCAACAGCGGTAGAACGCGACATGCAGATCAACGCCTTCCGAGGAGGTCCGTCTTGGTGCTTCCATTTTGTTTCATTTAATGCACCTTATAATCTGGTGCGCCTTATGTATGGATAAAAAAACAAATACCGTATTTTCTGGATTAAAAGTGGCGGTTTTTTTGCGTAGTCTGGCGAGGGGAGCGACAAATGCATCGGAGCGACTTGTATTTTGAATACATTTGACTATAGGGTGTTTGACACACTGACAGCCGCTAGAGGAGGCGAGCCGCGAGCTCTCCCTTCTGGCATCAGGTGCGCGTTCCCCAAACAAATGCGACCTGTTCTGCAGAGCAGCTAATATACGTTTTTTTTTCTTCTTCATTGTACATTTTTTGGCTCGTGCGACTAACATACCGGAGCGACATATCACCCGGAAAATACGGTAGATCATTTATTGATGGTGCGCCTTATAATCCGGTGCGCCTTATCCGAAAAATACGGTACATCACAGCATTGACAAAATGTATCACAATATGATTTTTTTCCATCATCGCCCAGCCCTATGTACAGTTTACATGTGAAGGCAGAGAGGATGTCCCAGATGATGGACGTTCTGGACGCCCATGCACACACTGAACAAATCGTTCGAAATGATCGATGACTCGGTAGAAGACTAAAAATGGTTTCATCATGACGACTCTCCAGCTCACACTGCACTCTCAATAAAGCAGTTTCTGTTACAAAAACCAATCACAGTGCTTGATGACCCTCCCTATTCACCTGATCTAGTACCGAGTGACTTTTTCCTAAGACCAAACCTGTGTCAGAGGAACACACTTTGAACTTGTGTCAGAAGTTCAGAAACGAACGACGGAGGTCCTCAGACAACGGTCTAAAGAAGACTGCTTTGATCGGTGGAAGACGTGAATGCTTTGTTGATCTAGAGGAGGAGGAGGTTGAAGGAGAAAGGCACTAAAAAATGTATCTCAGCATTAGTGTTATTTTTTTAATAGCCATACCTTTTTTGTATCATCACGTTGCATAGCTCTAAACTTACTGATATTTTCACCCTGTCAGTGCCTCGTCTGATGTTGCTGCCTCCTGCTTTGTGTTTCCATGCCATTTGCATCGTCTTGGAGGTCTCCTCTGCCATTAACCTTCATCATAGAAATCTTGTCAGAGCTGCTTTCTCCCTCCCTCGTGAAAACTCCCGACGGCGGATCATCCCTGCTCCACCCAGGGCCTGTTTTTATTGCTGGCGCTGCCCCTCATCTTTCTCCCTCGTTTCCTGCTGGGTGAACTCTGGGCTGACAGGCTCCTGTAGGGCAGCATGGAGATTGCGAAGCGGACGCCCACGAAGAGAGCGGCTCTAATTTGTATCAAGGTGAAGGAAGTTGAGGCAGTATAGAGCTTCATCAGGCTGCACCATCGCAGCATGAGGCCTCCAGCTCTCACATCTCTCACTTCTGGGAGAAGAAAGTGAGGCAGATGTGTGCTGTCTATAAAACCCGAACATTTTCAGAAAGAACTCTCTGGAATGTCTCGCAGATTTACTGACTCAGCGGCCTTAACAACAAAACCTCTCCTTTACGCCTTTACACAGCAACACGAATGAATAGCTCACATTGCATTAGGGTGATTTCCATTTTAATACGCTCTGACCTTGCATTTTAGAAGCGTGCTCCAGGTTCTAGGTTGTCATGTTCTGTAATACAGCATACTTCGGTCTCCATCGGGGCCCGCAGCTTAAGAACCATGTAAAAGTCATCAGCGTCCTTGTAATTACTGTAACGGTAGCAGAAAGGTCACAGAAACTTATTAACATGTCATTAGTAGATTCCAGCTACATTTGACATTAATTATTAGCATCCCGGAACCTCTCAGCCAGAGAAAACAGTTTTGTCTAAGCAGATTCGGTGCAGCCTCTATTTATACCCTCGGGCATAGACTTTAGTTCCACTTCACATGTTGCCTCCAGATGTCCGAGTCCGGACATGTGGCTCAGAATTTATTTCACGTGCTTTTTGTTTAATGCATTTTATGTGTGATTTTTCTTTTTTTTGGTTACTGGCACATCTGTTGAATTATGCATCCCCACCGAAAAGAGTGAAAAACTGCCAAAAACGTGTCCTGAAAACGTGGAGTCATTTATAAGCCATTCTGGTTGTTAGAATAAGGTTGAAAAGCATGAACTGCTTCGACTAGGGATGAACGTTTCAGTGTGTTTTTAATATATTTTTACAAAATTAATTGCAAGAATGAGCTGCAGTGAAGAAAACATCAGGAAAATAGTCAAGAGCATTGAATAAAAAGAGGAAAAAACAAAGAAAAAGGAAAACAATAACAAAAAAAAATTAACTAAAATCATCAAGAAAATGAAATGAGGCAAACCAAATGAAAAAAAATTGAATAAACCAAATTAGAAAACTGAGCTAAAAATAAACAAAATACTGTATTAAGAAAACCATCAATAAGGTTAAATAAAGAGAAATAGTCAAGATAAATAAGGCATAATCCCAAATGAACAAAAAATATCAAGAATATGAGCTAAAGTGAACAGAAGAGTAAAATCAAGTATGTAAAATGAGGCAAAATTAAGAAAAATGATGAAAATAATCCAGAAATAATCAAGAAAATTAACCACAATGAAAAAACGTGTCCTGAAAACACGTGAAGGCAAATTTCTAAGACAAGCCAAGAAAGATAATGGTTAGAGTGAAGTCGACAAGCGTGAACAGTTTCTACTGGTGGGGATGAACGCTGCAGTGTGTTTTCAATATATTTTTACAGCTCTAGTATCATGTGTAGACTTGAAATGGATTTGCCATCTGCTCGCTCTGATCAACAGTTTTTTCTGCTGCTTTTGACTCTAAAGTGGAGAGAATGATTCCCTATACTGTGACGTATACTCAGAAAAATATAAGATGGATAGAAATGAAGACTGAGTTAATGTTATGAACCATTAAGTAAAAAAGCAGTTGGTAAAAGTTAAATCCAAATGAACAATATACTGTATTTACAAAATGAATAAAAATAATCTAGAACTTTAACTACAATGAACAAAGCATCAAGGAAATGATCAAGAAAATGAAATTCAGTAGAAAGAGGCAAAATATAATGAACAAAACAAAATGATTAATAAAATGAGCCCAACTGGATGGAAATTAACAAAATATCTGTGAAAGGAACAGATGGAAAGAAAATGCAATAAAGAGATGCAAAATAAAGAAAAATTAACAGAATAACCAAAAAGTGAACCCAAATGAACAAAATAAAGAATAAATATGTCAAGAAAATATTTGAGAAATAAAAATAAAAAGAGGCAAAGTAAAGGAAAATTAACAAAACAACCAATAAATGAATCTGAAAGCACCAAAAATTAACAAAAAATTAAGAAAGTGACCTAAAAATCTCTGACAAAATAGAAAATTAAACAGACAAAATAAAATGAAGAAAATAACCCAAAAAACCCCTACTAATCAAGAAAATTAAGTACAGTGAACAGAATGTCAAGGAAATTAGCAAGAAAATTAAAGAAAATAAAAAATACCCCCAAACTGAGCAAAATAACCAAAGAATGAACAAAAATAGTTAAAAAATAAACAATAAAAATCTAGAAAATTAGCTCCAGTAAACAATCCATGAAGGAAATAATCAGGAAAATGAAATAAAAAGGCAAAATATGAAAGAAAAAGAAAAATAGCCAAAGAAAATAATTTATTTTTTTAAACGAACAAAGTAACAAAAAAGTGAACTCAAAAGAACAACAAAGTCAACAAAATAATTTTAAAAATGAACCAAAATATAAAAATATTAACAAAATAATCTAAAAATGAACCCAAATCAATCAAAAATCAACAAAACCAAAAAGTGAACAAAATAATCAAAAAGTGAAAAAAAAATGAACAAAATTATCAAAATTGATCAAAACTATCCATAAATGAACAAAATTATACACAAAATGAACAAAATAAGCCAAACAAGAATCCAAATGAACAAACAAAATCAAGAAAATGAGCCCGTTTGCGTTGTTCTCCTCTGTTTGACTGTTTGCGGGGTTGCTTGACTCGGCCTTTGCAGGGCAGCGCACACAGCCCTGCGTCCCGGTCATTTCTGATGGCTGTTTACATGACCTCTGTCTCTGCCTGCTCACTTCATGTCCCCGTCTGAACTCCCATGAGGCCATGCGAATGGTACACGCTGTGATCCCCTTACGATCCAGGCATCAATACAGCGCTCCGCCTGGCTTTTAATATAGACGGGCTGTGTGGTGAATGTCGATAAAGCTGTTTGGCTTGTCTGCCTCTGAAATATTCTGTGTGTCTCCGCAGAGTATGAAGACGGTGGTTTGTCATCGTGGGTGAACAAGGAGCGCTTCCCAGGATACATTCAGATCGATGGCTTCACGCTGTACGAGCTCGGAGAAACAGGTGGCGTATGCATGGAAATGTTCTTTATCTCCGCCTTTCTCAACCTGGGGGTCGCCAGATCAGTGTGAAAAATATTCATTTACAAAATTTATTCTGGATTTTGTTGAAATGTATTTTTTTTTTTTTTTGTAGTTTTTCTTATTTTTTACCATTTCAGTGTTTGTCCAGAATTTATTTTATCAACTGAGTTTGAAGTTTGTGCGCACGACATTCTGATCTAACGCAGCCAAAACAGAAAATAAAGGAGAATAAAAGTATGCATTTTAGCTCTGTTGATGCCTTACCGAGCAGTTGTAGCGGGTTTGCTAGCTGTCGTATGGATGTTAATACAGCGTTGGCTTCATGCAAACCTGACAGCACCACTAGAGAAATGTAAGGTGCCGGGACTGGGAATATCTGTGCTTGCAAGCTTCACAAATATCAGGGGGGTCATGACGCAAAACTACTGCTTTATCTAATTCTGAGTGGCATCCACCATATACAGTACAACCCATTCTCCTCAATCTGACCCGACTTCACTTTCCAAAACTTGCAGCCTTGCTTCCTGATAATGTAATTTGTGACTTTTAAATTCGTTCATTCATTCATTTTCTGGCCCTTAATCCTCACAAGGGCCAGGGAGGTGCTGCAGCCTATCCCAGCTGACTTAGGGAAAAGGTGGGTACAGTTCATCACAGGCCTGACATATACATTTATGTACAGATCATCAAACAAACTTTAATATTTGACAAAGATAACCTCAGTAAATACAAAATTCATGTTTAAAATCATGATTTAATTTATGTAAGGACAAATCTATCCACCATTGCCCAGAATTTCCCCAAATGGGACCCTAGGATTTAAGACATTTTATAACGCACTCTGTTTTTGGCCCAATTTGTGAAGAGATTTTCTCAATTAATAAATCTAGTTGTACAAATGCATGTATGGTTGTCTTTATTATAAATCCCAACATGTGAGATCTGGTCACGTCTGACTGATTATTGTGAGTAGTTCTGTGTCTCAGAACTCGCAATGCCTTCGTGCAACCAATCCCAAATAACTACTCCTCTGTCAAACACACCCAAAAGGCGCCACAGCTTTGGAGAAAATGACATCTGTAAGAATGCCATGACTGGGGCACCCTGACCGGGATCATGCCATTGTAATAGGGTGGACCACCAGACAAGTTGCCTTCACCCCACGATAGTGCGCGTACACCAGCATAATTTGTCCAGAGGGAATGCAACATATATCCATCTCTCATACCTCAGAAACAGGTTCTGATCCACCATTGTTACAGCAGCAGAAACCGATGGCATACACAATATACCAGTACATCAAAAATGTAAGCACCATACATTGTTGAAGTGACATAATGTTACTTCTTGACATACTCTGTACTTTAGTCCTTTTTAGCAAGGTTACTCAAAAAGTAATGAATGGATTTTGATGACATTTTCAGGAAAGGAGTGACGTGGGACAAGGAACAGATGTTCAAATTTTGGTGGTGATCCAAATCACCATCTCAGTGCACAGCGTATTTTGCACTGGGCTGAAGGCGTTTCAGTGCTCAGTCTTTGTCAATCACAGCTCTGTTCTAATCACTGCTCACTCGCCAACCAAACAAAATCTGGATGGAGGGGGACGTGGGAAGAAAACAGTATAAACTTCTTTTCTCCGCGATAGAGGGGGTTTATGATCTAACACTTAAGGATTTTCATGATCTTATGAAGGACATGAACGTCCAGAACATCCATTACAGTTTGAAACGTTGCTATGTGAAAAGGACATTTTTATGTGTTGCCTGATGCAGCGACGGACGCACAAAACAAGGTATGAGACAAATACATTTTCACATCAGTCTGTCCTGTTCTTCTCTGCTTTACTTTCCTAACTTGTAGTCGTTATCATTAATGTTCTAATCCATATGTTTACAGCCATATCTGAGCCGTCCCAATTATTGAATAATCCCTTTATCACAATTATTTGAGGCAACTTCAATTATTTTTAGGCGAACGTCATAATTGTCTCTGTTCGGCTGCATAAGAACAGCTGAATGAAATGAACACAGATGTCAGATTTGATCAGTTTCCACGTAATTGTCCACTGTTTGTGATTTTCCGGGTAGCTTTCATCAGCAAAATGAGGGTTTGAGTAGTGGTGTTTTTGTTGCAACCAAGTTTTGTTCATTTTTCCTCCTTTTAATTCTTATTTTGTTCATTTTGTGTATCATTTTTCCTCTTAACCTTCATTTCTAGTGCTGCTCACTGGGCTCCTCGCACGTCAACTTCTGCATTCACGGACATGCGGCTCGCTCATTTCCCGTTGTTGGGTACACGGCACTTTTTTCTGTACTACAAAGGTTAAGGTTAGAAACCGAATGGAGACTATTATTACAGATGCATTGTTTACAACTGAGCTAAAATGCTAATTTGTGCAAGGCGGTAAGCTAGCTAGTTAGCATTGCGTAGAACAGTATGTCATAATCAGATCCTGCAAATTGTTGTAACCCAAAAGTAAATTTTAATTTAAGTTCCATGCCTAGGCCAGTAAGTTCAGGGACAGCACGGTAGTCATGGTCAACAGCGGGATCGGATTCCGCTATGCGCTGCCCCGCTGCTGCTAGGATGTCAGGCTCAAGTCTTACTTAATCTGGCCCATGCACAGAGTCTTGGCGGTTGAATGGAGTAATCTGATCCGGCCTGAACTGCAAGCTGCAAATTTTACTGCATGCTGTGATGGCGAAATGGTCCCTGCGAATACTCACTAACCATTGTTTCTGTAGTTTGGTGTCACTTGGAAATTTAAAACGTCATTGTATTTAGAAGATGCTGTGTACTGAGGGACACAGCAATGCTCATGATATTGTTTTTGTTGAAATACAACTTTGTGTCTATTTGCACTCATCTTTCTGGAAACAGGAAGTAAGCCAGCTGTATTTCGCAAGGACAGATATGATGTCACAAGTTTTTGTGCAAAGAGCCTATTTGACGTCTGATTTTCTCTAAAGTGATGCACTGATTCAAGAAGATTAGACAAAATGGATGAAATGTCACAGCGACCAGCTCCAGACTTTAATGCTTTTTTTACCACCAGGTTTTCTTCAGTCACAAGCGCAGCTGTGTTTTTGTGATCGAATGAATTAATGTATCTGTTGTATCTAGAGATGATGTTTTAAATACAATTCTAGGAACATACAGTGGTGCCCCGGCTAATGAATTTAATCCGTTCCGGCGTCACGTTCATTGGGCGAATCATTCATTAGCCAGAGCGAGTTTTTCCATAGGAATACATGTAAAACCAATTAATCCGTTCTGGACCCACGAAAACTCCCATATAAAGTATGTATTACACACCCGTACGTGCACATTTAATGATTTATAAAGACATTTACCGGAGGAGGATGACACAGAGATGCCATTTTTCTTAGGTCCCATGATGAAAAACACAAAATGAAGCATTATTTTAGGTGAAAAAAGGCAAATATACAGCGCGGTGTTGATGTTTAACTCGGCCGAGATGGACCTGGAAGTTAAGTCTTTTGCGCTATTAAAAAATTATAAAATTTGTAACCCGAATTGCGAAAGTCGTAACCTGAATCTTTTCATAATACGAAATTTGTAACCCGAATCATTTTCGTTAGCCGGCACACATTTTGGCCACTTTTTTCTTTGCTACCCGAAAGTTTGTAGAAGCGTTCGTTACCCGGGGAACCAATGTATACAAATTAAATTAAGTAGGGGTACAATATGTGTCTGTTAATAATTCTGAAAATAAGCAGTCTTAGTTGACATTAATCATATGCACTTTGCCTTGCCCTTCCCACTGATATGACTTCACACTAAAACCCCTAATATTTGGCTTCCCACCTCTGAATCTTCACTCTACCACATGTGGGCCTTTTAATTAAAAACCCAATGTTTCCAAGTTGCCCTTGTTAAATTAGTGGCCTGCATTGTGTATTTTGGGTCTCGAACATAAAAGCCTGTCCTCTAGAAGTAAACCTCAGTGCTGCACTCGCTCAAATGTCTGTACACTTTTCCCACCACAGGATATTTAAGCTTGAGAGTGAAATATGAACTGTCTCTTAAATGCTGGTAAATTGATGCTTGGTGCAGAGAAAGCTGTGCTGTCTAATATTAGATACAGTGTTTTACTCCTTTATGTGCAATTTGGTGACATGTAGCGCATCAGATGAATGAAGCTGCTGTTTGTAGTTGCAAACACACATTCATCTGATTCAACATATCCAACACTGCACTATCAGCATCTTAGAGCTGTATTTTGAGATTTGTCAGCCTCATTCGTCCCTAAAGGCATTTCACCCAGACTATCAGATTCCATGCATTTGGGCTCAATCAAGCCGGTAGAGCGGTGACAATCTGTGTTAAGAAAGCAGCAACCCACACATTAGCTGTAAGTCAGTACTTGGGTTTAAATACAAGTATGACTAAAATCAATGAGTGCTCTGAAGCTGTAATGGAGATCTTGGTAGGAGTCAGAAATAAATAGACGGAACACCTGCAGGGGCTGGGATCGCTGGTGGCACACAAGTCGTGAGTTTCCTACCTCGTGAAAAATAGGCTCAAAATGTTTCAGAGGCAGAAACGAAGGCAGAGAAGTCAACTCAACTATCTGTAAAATACAAGCATGAATGTAGAGCGAAAAGAGCAATATTAGTCATTTTCAAAATGTTAGTACTTTTTTTTTTTTATACACCGATCAGCCATAACATTATGGCCACTAACAGGTGAAGCAGTAATATTGTTTATCTTATTACAACAGTACCTGTGAGAGGGTACGATATACTGTATGAGGCTGCAAGTGAACAAGTGAACATTTAGTCTGTTGAAGTTGACGTGTTTGAAACAAACTAGGCTGTGTAAGGATGCGTAAGCCTGTTCGCTAAGCTACCAAGGTAAATCCCCGTAACGAAACCTCATCGAACCCTGTGTGTGTGTTCAGGACTTGATTTATGTTCTGTGACAGCCCTGGGTGAGGTGCTTTGCTCTGTCCTGAATCAGAGGAGGCAGGTGTGTTTGCAAAACTCACGACACACTTCTGCATCTGGTTTTGATGAGTCCTGGTCACGACCTCCGTCTCCGGCAATCCGCGCATCCTTCCGGTATCTAAATCACCCCTTTGGGGCTAGGGGACGCTGGGTGATGTAGTTCAGTTTTTTTTTAAGGTGAATATATACAAACAATGTGTGATTTTTAAAGTCTGATGCTTTTTCCCGCAGAACAGAGGCTCAGGTCTGTCAGCTCTGTTTTCCCTCGGATGAGCTGCTGGCGGGTCAAACCTCTCTTCGTGTCTCTGAGTCCTCAATTCTAAATCTGTGTCTGAGCGGTGTTCTCAAGCCATTTTCAAACCATTGTCTTTGTATGAGTTCCCGCGTTCACGCAGCTGTTTAAATGAACTTCGTTCCACACAGCCGCACCTCCATTACACTGATGAGGGAAGGTTTCACAAACCACGCCCACATCCTCCCATATGTATCATAGGTATTTTCCCTGAGCTGAAAACCTACGCCTACGGAGACTTTGCATCGTAACAAGATCTTTACGTTTGGATGCAGTGACCCAGTCGTGTACCATCACTTTTTGGTCCTTGTCAAAGTTGTTCTGATTCTTACTTGGTTTGGACAGTTTGCTGCTTTCAGTGCAACAACTTTGAGGCTAAATGTTCACTTGCTGCCTAATACATCCACCTTCTGACAAAAGCCACTGGAATAATGTAATCAACATTATGACCACTTCACCCATTAGTTGGTCAGTGTATGTCAGCAATAAAGACAGCAGTTTCCTAGGGATGTGAAGAGCTGATATCACCTGAATTTTTAAAAAAATATTTGTTGGATATGTTGTTGATTTTTGTTCAGTTTTGTTAATTTTTAACTTGCTTGATCATTTTTTAACCAGTGTTGTTGTTCTATTGCAAGAATGTGAGTGTGAATGGTTGTCTGTCTCTGTGTCAGCGCTGTAATGAACTGTGACGAACTAACCCTAATCCATCCAGGGTGAACCCTGCCTTCGCCCCAAGTCAGCTGGGATAGGCTCCCGCGGGGGGGGGGGGGGGGGGGGGGGGGGGGGGGGGGGGGGGGGGGGGGGGGGGG
>JAQQAE010002809.1:0-21494 GCA_029823295.1 Pseudamia nigra | reverse complement strand
TGAATATGGACATTAACGTTTGAACAACGTTGGGTTATTGTTGTTAATAGCTATTGCTTTGCACTTTTTCAAGCGTTAAATGGGAAAAAATTAAAAAATGTGACATTTTTGGATGGTGCGCCTTATAATCCGGTGCGCCCTATAGTGCGGAAAATACGGTAATAATTCCATCAATATTAACAAAGACTGAACAAACAAGAACAAAATAAAAAATGAAAACGAACAAAGATGTCTAAAAATACCCCACATACTGACCAAACAATGAATAAAATATAATAAAATATCTCACAAAATGAACAAAATAATGGTCAACTGATAAAACCACACAATAAACAAAGGTTTTCCAAACAGTAAACTCAGGTCAACCAGGGTGTCAGTACTTATTTTGTTCCATATTGTCATTTTCTAAGTTATTTTGTACTTGTTTGTTAATTTTTAATCATTTTGTAGCCTACTGTATTTTGTACATGTTGTCTTCTAATGTTTGTTTTTCAGTTTCTCAGTTGTGTTCATTTTTATCCATTTTTTCTCATTTTGTTCATTTTTACCCTTTTTCTTTCTCATTTCGTTCATTTCCTTGATTATTTTGTTCATTTTTATATTCCTTTCATAATCACATGCAGCTTTAAAGCTCAGAAATAACTGGCAAATTCAGATTTACGAATTGATTTTCACACCTTATTTCTGTCATATTGAATTTTTAAGGACCTGTACATACTCAAATGTTTTCAAACACCCCCATTTTTCCAATTTTTATTGAAGTTCAAGCAATTCAAGTTTAATGAATAGCTTGAAAAGGTACAAAGGCAAGTGCTGAACTACGAGAGGTTAAAAAAAGCCAAAACTGACAAATAATGTGCGTTTCAGAATTTTACAAATGGAGATTTTTCAGTTAACAAGACATGGCTTAAAAATCAAAATCTGTTCTGCATCAGTGGAGGTTCATCTCGACATGAAAGTGGGTGCAACTAATTCCTAGAGATGTCCCAAGTTTGTTGGATTAAGGTCAGTGAGGTCAGTTTCCTTCACTGTGACAGGAGGAGGTCTGGTGGATTTTTAGAGTAACCTTACCTTTTTTTAAACGTCTGGTCATTCAGCACTGACCTTTTGTACCATTCGATGCTATTCATTGAATTTGAACTGCTTGAATATCTATTAAAAAATAAAATCTTCTAAAAGATTTAACCGGTTGTTACGATCGAGTTTCCGTAGGCGTGGTTTTCAGCTCAGGGAGTCACTGATTGACGCATATTCGGAGGATGTGGGCATGGTTTGTAAACTGTGTCATCAGCGTGAATGGAAGACAGCTGTTTGGATATGAGCCGATAAAAGCAGCCGAAAAGAAGGAACACGTGGAGAGAGTGATGAGAATAGATGCCAACAGAACAGGCAGAGCTGTGAGAATGGAACCATCGTGACCTACGGGCTGAAAATCAAACTTTTAAGTAGCTCGCTGGCATCTTGGTATATATTCACCTTAAACTCTGAACTACAACCAAACGACCCAAGCGCAGATTGGCCAACGCATCAGAAGAAAGTACATGGACCGCCTGTCAGACAGACTCCACGGGTGTGATTAGGTGGATCCAGAACCAGACATATCTGGGTGAGTTCATCCTCTGACGGGATTGGGTCAAACACAACACCCAGGGCTATTATGGAACATAACTCAAGTTCTGTACAAACACGCCGGATCTGGTGACAGGATTAGTTACGGGGGGAGTGGAGGGGGCACTGTCTTGGGAGCTTGGAGAACTGACTCCTAGCTAAGCTAGCCAGACCTCGTAACACCGGTAGTGTATATAAACTCTCATTAAAGACAGGTTTATGGGGATCTTCTTCTTTTGCTTTGGGCTGTTCCCCTCAGGGGTCGCCACAGCCAATCATCTGCCTCCATCTCACCCTAACCTCTGCTTCTTCTCTCACACCAACTACCTTCATGTCCTCCTTCACCACATCCATAAATCTCCTCTTTGGTCTTCCTCTAGGCCTTCTGCCTGGCAGTTCCAACCTCAGTATGTGGCTAAAAAAGACTGCTCTGCCCACAGGAAGTGCCATGCAACCGTCTGCTGCACAGTCAGAATTATCGCAATAAAATCAGCACAGAGTGATGCTAAAGATTCATCACTGAGGCGTACGCCCCCAATCCAAAACTGAACAGCTTTGAATCTTTAAGATTAAAGTTAAAAATGAAACCCTGAATTCACGGCTACCGCCCTGAAGCTACACCGAGCTCCACAACGACGTTCCTTTTAAATAATCCACTTTCTGACGGGGCATACGCTTCCCTTGCAGCTCGACTTTAAATAAACGATTTTAATGCATCCACTTTTTGATCGTTTCTGTGGTCTGTAAAAGTTACATCAGCGGCACCTGAAATATCACCCAATATGACTCTTTATTGTTGGGAATTATATCGCCTCTGCAAGCGTATTCACCAGCCTGATCGGTAAAATGTTCAAGTGAGAAATGGCGCCGTCGACGCCGGCCTTTGGCTGCCGCCGTGACCTACCGCGGAGATGCAGAAGCCGGGTCGACACATGTCAGACTAATGCATTTAAATGGACTCCGTTGACCAGAGTTGAAGCCGTTCAACCAAGCCCGCTGCCTGCACCGTGATATTACGCGGTGCAACATGGCATTACTGTGCACAGGCTCTATGACAAGCTGGAAATGGGGGGAGGAAATGGCCACAATTTGAAGCTGTTGGGGTATTTCTAATTAATTGTAGGTTTGCAGGTGAAAAGCACTATCACTCCGATGGAGCAGGATAATGAGAGGCCCTGGCAAAGCAGCGGCCTCATGCTGATACGAGACGAGACGGGGCCACAATCAGTCTCTTTTTGTTTCGGCGACTGGAAGTGGTCCACCTGTTTCTCTGCTTCCACCCGTCCACTTTCTGTCAGGCGTTTTGTCTGGTCTCCTGAATTCACTGGACTTTGTGTTTCCGATGCACAGTTTAACGCTTTCATGCATGACGTCTTCAAACACTGGCGATATGATGCCATTTACATTTTCTTCCAAACAACCTTTGAACTAATGTCACTTACTTTTGAGCAAGGTAGTGGTTGGAAATGTTTAAATTATGTCCATCGGGGCATGTCAGTTTAGGGAAATACAATCACCATTATACTTTAGTTACTACTCAATGTGTAAAAACAAAATTATGAGTCAACCATTCAATTTGTAAGATTTTTTTTTTTTGTATTCCAATGGTCTCTACAAGGCCAAGTAGTGCTTGTTAGGCTCTATTTTTTTGTGATTGACTCGACTGCCATATGAAGGTGAAGTGGAATAACTCAGCAGAAAATCAGATCGAGAAAAAGGGCTTGAAGGTTTTGTTCTTTGTTGAGAAACGCATACTGGATATTTTACAGTCTGACACTGTGTTGTAACAGGAACTGCATTTCCATGTAGAGCAAATTTGACACAAAGTTTTGAAAAGTCACAAACTGAATGTGCACTTCCATTATTTGGTTTAAAGCAGGGGTGCTCACACTTTTTCAAAATGCAAGCTATTTATAAAATGACAAAGCCCCCCCTAATCCCCCTCCTGCCCCCTGCCGCCCGCAAAGGGAGAGAGGCCCGGGGAACGTTGGCGGCGACAGGGAATGGACGTCCCGGAACACGACATCTGAACTTAGGGGGACGAAGGCAATAGATCCGGTCGCTCCATCATCTATCAGGAACCGCCATGTTCCCACGGCCGGGGCAGTTGCAGGCGGGTCCGCCCACCCTTGCTGTTGGGCTGGTGCGAGTCCGGTGAAACTGCCAGTGTTCAAACCAAATTTCCAGTCCAGTCAACAGAAAGAAAACCAAACGGTGTGTGTACAATGACTGCTGTCCAGATAATTGCCATTGTAGCTCCTTCACCTTTCTCTTCCTCAGCTTGCTTTTCCATGGGAAGTCAGTGTCATATTTACCATGGACAGTGTGAAAATGCCACTCCACATTTCCCTTTTTTGATGTTGCGATGATAGACTGGTAAATGCACTTCGAAAAAGTGATGGGAGGTGTATTTCTACCAAAATCACATTATTCTTGCAAAACACATTTAGTCTCATTATCACAAAATAATGTTTTTTCTTCCGTATTTAAACAGAAGCAGTGTTTCATTGTGCTTTGGTTGTACATATTTTACCACTGGGTTGTCAAATGAGTTTGAATTGAAGCATCTTGCTCAGTTTGTCACGTTTTCTGGACTCTGCTCCCATTAGCATTTCTCATTTGGCAGTGTGCACTCCACGGCTGCGACACTCAGGCTTCACATACTCAGAAAACATTTCTATTTAAAGGTCCCCTTCGCTCAAAAACACGCATTTGTTCACGTTGCCCACCTTGTGCTCTGTCACTTTTACAGTTCAGAATCACACTGTCAGGATTATTCTTATTAACTTGTTGTTTAGTAAGTGTAAATACCCAAAACAACTCATTCCAGATTCAGATGTGTTTTCTTGCAGAGGCTTATTACTCACTAAAAAAGATCTTTACTCTCCACATGCCACATGGGCCTATACCTTAAACCGTGGATCCCTTCCATTTAGACTGCTTTTTCATACAGGTCAGCGCTCCACACCGACACCGGTTTTTACGTTTTGCGACGTACACGCTGACATCGGTCACACAC
Source organism: Pseudamia nigra (assembly GCA_029823295.1). NCBI lineage: Eukaryota > Metazoa > Chordata > Actinopteri > Kurtiformes > Apogonidae > Pseudamia > Pseudamia nigra. The sequence goes on along the minus strand of JAQQAE010002809.1, from coordinate 16,867 downwards.
GTGCGACCAACATGAGCTGCCTCATGAGCTACTTTGTGTAGCGCTTGCGTTCACAGCGCCATTATGAGTCTCCGAGTTGGAAGGAAATACAATCCGTTTCTTGTTCGTTGTGGTGGATGAAGGAAGAGAAGAATAATCATTTTAAGTTTAGCCAATTTAATATCATCACATGTAAAATTACAAATGCAGGTCGCCCTGTTGTCAAAGAGAAGCTTCAGTGGGCGTGTCCATTCTCCTCGTCTTCTGTCAAGATTCTTCCCCCAGATCGTGGGGCTGTGAACTGTCGAAGGTATCTGATCTTCTGAAGAACAATACATTCTCCTATTCATGACCCCTGATGTTTATACCAGACACAGCAACTGCCTCCTGACCTCCTGACCTCATGGTGACGTCAAAACAATGGCCAGTTACCCCTAATGCCACCAAATGGTCTAAAGACGGTTAGTTTGCTCCATGATTCACATCTGAAGTACCCCTGGGCTTCCTTCAACCTGAACGAGGTGACCAACTGTAGCTTGGCTCCAAAGATCAAAGAAAACTGCACACATCAGCTGGATTAAAATTATTTTGTAGTCATGAATTTTACATTTTAACAATTTAACAATTCCTATTTTATAGATATTCCTCCCAGAGTCTAGAGCGCATGGCCCGTAACATACTGTATTTTCCAGATTATAAGTCGCGGTTTTTTGAAAAAAAAAATCACGGGGGGTGATTTGCGTAGGTCACCAGGGGGCGCCAAATTTGGTACAGGCAATGCATGGCATGAAAAGAGGAAATGTAGAAATTTTGTAAAATGTGTGACTTGCAGCGCCACCTATATTCAGCGCGTAACAATCCCCAACCTGAAATGTGTCACAAATTGAAGAACTCGATTAATTCAGCACATAATGGCAAGAATTATCTTGGCAATGTTTTTGCATCAAACAGACATTTGAAAATCCTACTTTGGCCAAATTTGAAATCTTGACGGTTTCTGCCGTGACCTTTTGTTGACCTCTGGTAAGGTCACCGGACAGAGTTCAGTCACAAAACCTGGTGGATGTTCATTTGGTGGCACGTACTCGAGTTTAGCCAGGTTTCATCAAAATCCGTGTTGCTCGCCATCACAACGCCACGAAAATGGCCTAATTTGTATATATACACCATATTTTCCAGATAATAATTTGCAGTTTTTTGCACAGTCTGGCTAGGGGAGCGACAAATACATCAGAGCGACTTGTATTTTAAAGAATTTCGAGTATTGGGTGTTTGTCACACTGGCAGCTGCTAGATGTCGCTCTAGGCTTGCGTACCTTTGTCTGCCGCATCTGTATTACTGACAATTTAAAATGTAGACATGACCAGTAACAACCATACCTGCCATCAGCTTAGCACCGAATGTGCCGTCACTTACCCGGGGAGGCGAGCTGCGAGCTCTCGCTTCTGGCGTCAAGTGCGCGGCTGCGAGCGTAATGCGCGTTCCCCGAACAATGCGACGTGTCATCCAGAGCGACTAATACACATTTTTTCCTTCTTTGGCTCATGGAATAACATTCTGGAGCAACCATGTATAAACCGGAAAATACGGTACTCCTGCTTGTGTATGGAACCCCCCCCCCGCCCGGCAGCATATTGGTCCAGACATGTCACATGACGGGAAGTCCGCTGGTTAGCTGTGTTTGTTTGTAGCACAGACTGTTTGTAGCCTGCTAGCACCTGCTCAGCAAGTCATCACGTCGAAATGTTCGTGAATGGATAAAAAGTATCAATGTGACATAACGAGCATCGTCAAATGGACTCATTTTAACCAGATGAAAAATGATGACAAGGCGTGGTTTGTGTGGGGAAAAAAAGTTCAACACAGCAGCAACACGAGGAACATGTCAAACATCTGAAGATGCATCATGAGACACATGTCCAACACAGTGTGTTCAGGTATTTGCAACATGTGTGTGTGTGTATGTGTGTGTCCATAAATGCACAAATACAATGATCAGTGTCATTTTAACAGTCGTTGTGATGAACAGACGGTTTAAACTTTTTTCTTCAGACAGAGAATTCAAAAAGACTATCGTGTTTTTCGTACCATGAAAATAAGTGACTGAAGCTCATATTTCTGTCTCAAAGTAAAAACAGTAGTGTCTATTAAAAATATTTTAAATGTAATAGAATTATGTTTTTAAAATATAAAAATATATATTTTTTTATATTATAAAGGTCATTTTTGCAACATTAAAGTTGTTAAACAGTCATATTATTGTGTTTGGCAATGTTTCGATTGCAAAAAAAATCACCAATAAGGAATGATCAGTATCAATTCAATTTCCCAAAAAAGTAATCGGGATTGTATCAAATCTTAAAAATGTGTCATGGTGCATCACTAATGTGTGGATCAGAAGGCGGGTCATCACGTCGATGTGCTGGTGGATCACGTGGAGGCTGAACACGCCCTTCCTCAAAATAATATTTTATGGGTTTTATTAAAGGAGGTGAAGAGTAACTTCATGATGTGGTTCAAATGATTAGCATTTCCTTATGTCATACAGTCTTGAAATCAATTCATTTTCCATATTAGATCAAATATGCGAACAGTTGTGTCATTGTTTTTATGCAAGAAACATGTTTCTTTGGGTTCGGCCACATGTTTCTGTGAAAACCAGCGAGGCAGGATCTGTACTGTGTGGTAGTGGAGTGGATGCGTACCGCGTGGCGGCGGCGGAGTGGATGCGTACCGCGTGGCGGCGGCGGAGTGGATGCGTACCGCGTGGTGGCGGCGGAGTACGACTCTTTCCGGTCGTATAAGTTGCATTGTGAGGTTTGTTCAGTCAGTGTGTAAATGCTCATGAATATTGCAGTCGTGGGTCTCAGTGACCCGGCTGCAGTACAGTTGACTCTACTGGAAGCCAAACAAGAGTGTCAGAAGCCAATAAAACCACATTTTTCTATTTTCAGTTTACCTAATATCTTACGACAAATATTCAGAAAAGTATCATGACACATGGTTTTGGCCTGTGCACCCACCTTTTTTCAGGTTGGGAGCACATGCACTCCTACTGTAGGTCCAAAAGTTAGTGTGGACGGCTGCAGTGGGTTTTGATGGTAGCTCCACTCCCTTCGTTTTGAATTGTCCGAATAAGGTCCACAGTTTGGACGTTAACAGCTGTGCATCAGTCTTCCTCCTTTGACTCACAAAGAGCTTATGCTAACAGTCGAAGCTAGTTTTAGGCTGCTTTCACACCTGTTAGTCCAGTCCAGTGGGTCGATTGGACCCACAAGTTGTTACAATGTTTCGATTCTCAACTAGTTCGGTCCACATTCACACCAGCGTTTTTGCAAACGACCCAACCACTATGAATGTTGTATATCCCCCGAACCATGTGGTGGCGCTGTTTTACAAAATACTGTGTTTTGGGTGACGTGAGTGAGAACTGATTGGCGCAGCATTTGCAGAGGGAAAAATCCAGCAGACACAAATATCGGATTTAGCTTTATTTAGGAATAATCAATGGTACTACAGTATTTTACTTGTTTTTGTGGTGATTTATTATTACCATTTGTTTGTGCAAAAACAACAAATACTGCTGTTGTTCCAGCATGGAAATCATATTTGGGTCAAAAACACTGCGCTTCTTTTTCTCACGGAGAAGATGTTTCAAAAGACTGTGACGTAGAGACATTTACTAGTTTCTTGAAATGTACGTTACAACTTGCTATGGAAGCCTCCGTAGACCAAAAAGTGCTGCATTCCAGACAGCTGGAGTGAATTGAGTCCGGTCAGTGTTCTCGCCGTCAGCCAACCACACCGGAGTTCAGAAGGCGTACCGAACTGTACCCAGACTACCTCGGAAAGGTGGTCTCTGTATGGTTCTTTAGTCCGGACCAAATTAAACAGGTCCATTTTCACACCAGCCCAAATGAACCAAAATTGCAGGTGTTCCGGACTCCGGTCCGCTTTAAGCGGAATAAAGGCTGTAGGTGTGAAAACCCCCTTAGTCCTGGTGTGGCTTTATTTTCTTGATTCTTTTGGTTATTTGTGGCTGGTTGTGATACTGTAAGTGCAGCTTTATTTTCCCCCTGCATAGAACATTCCATACATGAATAATCGTCATAGAGGAACGATTAAAATGTCCTGTAATCTCTCCACTTCAGTTTTAATAAATTTATGACCCATCTGACATCAAGAAACTGAGTCTCGCTCATTACAGCGGGAGCTGAATCATGCAGATCTGAGCTACAAGTTATAGTCCCTTTTTTATCTGGGGGAAAAAACACAGCTCTGTTTACTTGTTTGTTTCCAGACCTGCCTAACGAACTCATTCATATACAGTCCAGTGTCGTCATGTGTGCCTCTTTGAACATCTTCACACCTTAAGGTCCAACTTTGTGATATTGTACACATTTGGTCTTATTTTGGTTTCGTCATCTGCTTGTGCTACCGCTCCTTACATTTGACGTTGACTGGCTCAATGATGTCGCTCATTCACCTCCTTTGAACTCCACCCATCTTCTGCATGTTTTCTTCGTTGCGCTTTGGTGGTGCCATCCTAAACAGCCTTAACCTCTGTGGTCAGTCCAAGCGTTTGGACTGTTTTCACACTGTACAGGAACCAAAACTGATTTGGTTTGAGACGTGCGAATGCCACCTCTGTCAAACCAGAGGCGGGATGTTTGGTCCTCGACATCATCTGGGGGAAATTTGAATCAAACTGGAACGTGTGGAACAAATGAGGATTGGATGGAGGTCTTGCATGGTCACTGGCACTAGATGTTTTTATGGAAGCGGCGTCTCACGTGGCTGATGGTTCAGTTCAGATAACAGCAATTCAATAGCAGCACACTGACAATAGTTTTTTCTAAACCTACACAGCATCGTGCAACATTTCTTAATGTTTTAGAGTAGCCATATATTACAAAAATGTCATTTGACTCACTGTGGGTTCATACAGTGAACAGACTTCTAGTAAAATCAATCAAACTTTATTGATCCCCGAGGGGAAATTTACATTCCTACCACTGAGAGGTGGAAGTGACGGAAAACTGAACTTGTGCCACCCTTGAGTGGGGGTGGTGACGATGGGTAAGAGTAAAAAGCCACATTTCTGGGGGGGAGCACAGCTTTGGAGACACAGAAAAAATCTGTTTGCAGACAATTAGCATCACAACATTCATATACAAAGCTTTTTACAGAGGACGTTGGTAATGTGAGTATGACAACTTCATGCATTGTCCTTGGATGCGTATGTGTGCTGTATAAGCCCCTCAAGTCCACAGATACTGCCCCCAGCCAGCATGTCCCAGAGGTAGCAAAACACCACGGCAAGTTGCCATGGTAACGCACATCAGAGCAGTTCATCTCATGTCGTATCCAGGGTGATTTTGTGATAAGACAGGGGAGGATTTTGGGGGGGGGGGTGTTTGAGCGCTACACACATTGCTCCCCAGGGGATTTTTTGCAGCTGCATGACCTTGGTCGTCCGCAGCCTGGAAGGAGCCAAAACAAAGATAAAAATACAATAAGAGGAGACGTCTACACCACTGTATAAATTCAGTGTGTTTACTTTAAGAAGTACAGCGTATTTATACATGTTGGTGACATTTTAACGAGTTTGAATTACCCATCCACCATCTTCTGCTTATCCTGGTCAGGGTCGGGGGGCAGGTCTTCCCAGGCCAGCCCAGAGACATAGTCCCTCCAGCGTGTCCTGGGTCTGCCCCAGGGCCTCCTCTCAGTTGGTGCTAGTTTTGGCAACTGGGGATTGGACCACCCGGGTCTGCCGTCGGCTCTGCCCAAACCACACAGCACCCTCACAACCCTTCCTGCAGGTGGGGGGCCCACGGGAAGGCATAGTCATAAGGGTCTTCTGAATTATTCTTAGTCTGACCTGTCATCTTGGACCAATTTGCCTGGGGAGAACCTACCAGGGGTGAATTGCCCCTGACAACATAGTTCCTAGGATCACTCACCCCTCCACCAGGATAAGGTGAAGATTCAAGGAGGGGAAGTTTGAATTAGGTAATTATCTTTTTCTGTGTTCCAACAGTAATAATGATTCATTGCTATTTACTGCAGTGTGTTTTTATCACCTCAGAACATGTCTGGAGGGAATAATAGACACTTCAGAGTTTCACAGAAAACGTTTCTGTTCAATTCACTGGTTCACAAGGTTACATGTGTGGCACACAAGCAAATGTCAGACATCTCAGTTGTGTATCGGTGTAATCGGAGTGAATAAAGAAAAAAAACAACAACCTTGAAGCGAAAGAGAGAAACGGCATGAGAAAGATGTCATAGATGCAAACTATAAGTGTGTTCGTCAGTCATGGTAATGTTACTGCCAAGTTTTAAAGTGTGTGGACTTACATGTGTCTCTTTTTGACAGAGACAAATCCAGGACAATAGACACACACTGTCACATTTTATCTTATAGCTGCAACACATTTCAACTTACTGACATTCTGATTTTTATCCATCCTTTTAAAATAAATGTGATTTTCTCCAAAGTCCCTTTACAACAACTACGTTCAAGATATCAGTACTTTTGTGTCTGAAAGGTTATGATCCAGGTAGAATCTTCTTTCTGCCGGGTTCCTTCTTGACACATCTGGATGAGATCCAGCAGGTAGAAATAATGTGAAGTAAAGCCTTCAGAAAGTGCCGTCTGCCTCATGTTCTGCTTTTGTTAAAGCCTATTATGTAGATACCCTTGTCATCATCTTATAGCCGTCGCTTCGAGGCCTGTGTGATAATGGTGACGACTGACAGCTATAAAAGTTCTCACACTTCACTTGAGAGCATTGCTTTTTTTTCTACTTTAAGCTTTTCCAGTGTTTGAACTGTGCTTTAATCTGGATCTGGAGTGACGAGAGGCATGACCTTCATCCATAGGTTGTCAGGGTTTGGCTGCAGGCCACAGCTCCATCACCCTCCTTTTTCAACAAACTCAGAATGCGCAGGTTTCCTCGGGCTCTTTGGATGTTGTTGGACTTTCTGGTCATTCTTATAAGATTGTTCAGTCAGTGTAATTTTGCCTTTTGCAGCTATGGGTATTTTGTCAAACAAAACATTTTTTTTCTTTCTTTTGTCTTATCCATGCTCTCGGAAATTTGGGTCACATAAAAGAAGCAATACTCACTGGAGCGGTTCACGGCCGAATGTGAAGCGGCTGAGATGAGAATCGGTGCCTCCAAATCCGAGTGGAGGAGTTCACGTATCTTTGGGTCTTGTTCATGAGTGAGAAGAGGATGGGGTGGGAGATCGACAGATGGATCGAAGCTGAGCCGAAAGGCAAAGCTCTTGATTTACCAGTCAATCTACGTTCCTACCCTCACCTATGATCATGAGCTTTGGGTCAAGACTGAAAGAACAAGATTCAGGACACAAGCAGCCAAAATGAGTTTCCTCCGCTGGGTGGCTGGGTGACCCCTTAGAGATGGGGTGGGAAGTTCAGTCATCCGGGAGGGGCTCAGAGTAGAGCTGCTGCTCCTCCACATCCAGAGGAGACAGATGAGGTGGCTTGGGCATCTGGGTCGGATGCCTCCTGGACGCCTCCCTGGTGAGGTATTCCGGGCACATCTCACTGGGAGGAGGCCCTGGGGAAGACCCAGGAAGCAATGAAGGGACTGTCTCTCGGCTGGCCTGGGAACACCTTGGTGTCCCCCCAGAAGAGCTGGGTGAAGTAGCTGGGGATAGGGAAGACTGGGATCCCCTGCGACCCGACCCCCTGGATCAACGGTAGAAGATGGATGAAGAAAGTAATGATGCCTTGTAAAGTGTAGATTTAAATCATCTTTTCCCTCTAAAACAGAATTTGAAGAGATTCCTCCTTCCCGATAAGCTCAGGCCGCTCTGATTGGTCAACTCCACCTCTGGAGCAAAACGCCAGTGTTGACCTCAATCCACTTGCTGCTTATAGAGGCTTATTTTTTTTTTAGAACTGGATTCTGAACTCTAGAATGGTATCTCTTGATTTCAGTCGTGGTTTGGTTCTGGTTCCAACCCAACTTTGCCTGGCTTGGGTTTTTTTCCCCAGAGACATGCATTTAGGCTGACTGGTTACACTAAAGTATCCATGTTTATGAATATACGTGTGAATGGTTGTCTCTAGATGTCAGGTCTACAGTGAACCAAGTCCCCTACCTTCACCCTGAGTCGGCTGAGATACGCCCCCTCCAGACGATCAAGAAGAAAACGAATGAATGTGTCGTTATATTTAATTAGCCATATCAGTTACTACTGGGCAACTTCAGTTGGTACTGATGGACCCTTTCACCAGGATAAAGCACAATGCAAAGATGCTAAGCAGCACCTTCACCTCACTGTCAATTCACATTCGCATTTCTCAGTAGGGTTGGATGACACGTAAAAAAACAAATTATTGTGTTAGTCCAACTAGAACTGGACTTTAAAAGTACATGTAAACATGTTGGCTTGACTGAAATCAAATTTTTAAGGTTGGGCGAACACACCCAGAAAATGCAATTGAACATTGATGTACTCTTGCATGTATACAGACCAGTCACACTGGAACGGCACATGAGCTAGAGCTCTGCACCAAATCGGGACCCAGAAGTGGAAAAGCAGACTGTTTTGGGTTGTTTTTGGACAGATTCAGAAAGGTCCATTGTGCGGGTTTACCTCTGGGTTGCTAACTTTCTAGCTTATTAACTACTGTTGTGGTCTGTGATGTCATAGGTCAACTAGAAATGGCCCAAAACGGTGAATATCACCACCTATCATAGCAGAGACAACATGAGAGCTTGGGCTGCGTGTTGTTTTGGGGGCAGTCGCCAGAACACCTCATCCACACTGTTACGACCGGCTCAAGGCCGCAACAAAGGATGGGAGACAGGCCGGGTAAAGTGCACAATATAAAAAGTTTATTTACAGGAGACAACAGAATTAACATAACCTGACAACGGATACGGTTAACAGAAAGTAAGTTACTCAAAGGGTGCATGGTGATCACAGCGAGGAGAGGCAGGAGCAGCCACCGGCTGCACGGCGAACCGGAACAGCCAGGCGGGAGGGAACCGGAGCAAACCCGAGAGCAAGACGAGACGTGACGAGACCTCCTGCCCGAACCAAGAATGCCCGTCTTTATACTGGATCAATAGGCGGGGAGGTGGAGCCCCAAATTGACCACAGGTGCAGCAACAGCAACTAGGCAGAGAAAAGGCAAAGGAGGAGCACCTGTTGACACAACGACCCCGCCCCGGGGTCGTAACAGCTGTTACAGGTCGAGTCTGTTGCTTTGAGTGGGTGTGACAATGCAAATCTGGTGTATGACGTCATTGCATAATGTGTGCGGGAATGTGTGTGAAGAAGCAAACTGGGAGCCGACGGTGTTTGTGGTCAGCAGCTTGGATCAGACTGAATCGGAAAGAATATTATTCACTTTTTTGCTTTATTCTTCCAATGGATGTATCTGGACTGAGCTGGGAGATGAATCTGGAGTCTCGACCGGATGCTAAACGGGATCATGTGGTGAGGCTGCAGTGTTTTTTCCCATTTTGCTCTGTAGTGGCGTCTCATTCGTACTCCAAATGCGTGTTTGTGGACTCCTCCCCAGGATTAAATTATAGAAAAGGCCTGAACTCTGGCTTGGTGGACTGTTGTGGGACACTCGATTCGGGACTGTTGGGGGGACGGGACTGGGTGAGGGATTTGTCCTGCATGTCTGTGTTAAGTCTACGTGGTTGCGCAGCCCGTCTTGTGTTGAGTGGAGTTTGTGGTTTTGTTTTGAATTCATTTTGAAAATATAAGTTCATCTTGACAGAGTATCTGTGTTGATGTTGTCGTGGTGTTTTTGCGGTTTGGGAAAAGTTGAGTTTTCTTTTATTCTTTGGGGAAATATAATATTTAAAGACACACCGCACGTATACCTTTAACTGTGGATGGATCCGCCCACGTCTGTTTACCTGCACCGAGATCATATGATGGGTATTTTTTCTCACCACCAGCATCCTACTTAGGCCCCATAATGAAAAAACACAAAACAAAGCACTATTTCAGGTGAAAAAAAGAAACGATGTATTCGCAACCCGAGTTTTTGCTCTTGACCTGGTACGAAATTTTGCCCGATGTCGTCCTCATAACCCGAAAAAATTATTTACCAAAGCACTCGTAACCCGAGGTTCCACTGTATTTCTGATAGCTGCAATAAACAAAACCCAATGTAGTGAGAAGGTGCGCTAGGCTAATAAGCAAATGCCAGCATGAACTGAGCTTCCAACTTAAATCACAGTTAGCAAGTCAGTTAACACATTAAACATCGAATAAACATAGCTACACAAGTAACATTAGCATAAATTAGCGCTGAAGTCTGCCACGTCATTCGCATGTCAACGGGACTAATCAGTGACCGTTAACAGATCGTTATAACCCACCTTTACCACAAACGCAGACAGGCATCAATACAAAATGAACCACTAATGCCGCAAGTGGCTCATTATACGTCCCCAAGGACCCGTTAGCTGTCCAACAAGGTGCCTGAAGTTAAACTACATTCCTACATGAAAACACAGTATTAATAGGGAAGCAGCATCCAAAACGCCTGCCTAAAGGAATTAATATATTTGGTTTTGTTTCTTAATGCAGTCTACTTTTTTATCAAAAATAGTTCAACTATGTCAATATTATTTATTCATAAACCTCTTTACTTTAGGTAAACTGCTTAAAAGTATTATTAATCTTGCCAAGGTTGCAGAGTAATTCCTCTAACGTCACATTACAATATGAAGGACGCTGTCGAGTGGTGCCTTCGGACCTTCACGTAATCCCTGTCCAGTCGTCAGAATTATGTTTTTGAATAAATTATGAAAAAAGAAAACACTTCTGAGGGCCAGAGGAGGCTTGCAGCTTTAGCTTTTAATTAAAATCAGCCCTTTACTTGGTCCATCAAGGCCCCTGAAGCTCAATTAATTTGCATGAAATTAGAGCAATGCATGAGGACTTTTGTTTATCTCGATCGGCTTGCAGAAAATGAACACACGGGAAAACATTTGTGGCGTGCAGCCCGTGGTGTGTCATCTATCATGTCCCCGTGTCCACCAGCAGTAAAACCGCCGCTTCGTCGCTCACGCCACACCAGCATCCTTTTTTTCACATGTGACTGAATCCTGTGTGACCTCTGCCAATGCACTGAAACGGAGCAAAGTATGACTATAATCAGCTGTACATCCTTCTTTTTTTTCCCCCCCAAACACAGTCGTACAGGGTTCAGACTCCAGCCGGTGTCGGGTGTTGGGTCCAGTTGGGGACAGGGATTGGAAATGATGGTACCTTACTTAATTATGCTTTTTTTTGGCCAGTTCTTCAATTTTATGTTCATTCCTTGTGGACCTGTGGGAAAAGTGGCTCTCATGGTTTTTTAATTAAGTCTAGGATTTCTTGTTGTTTGTCACGAGCAAAGTGGATGCTCAGGTTTGATGTTGGAGCTCTCGCAAAGCAGGTCTACAATTAGAAAAGGATGAGAAATTTGGAATTTAATTCTATTCTTCTCAGGATTGAGAATGGGCATCAGGCATAGCTGTTGTTTTTGTTCCCTCCAGTAGTCAAGGATGGGGGCTATGCAAAGAGGCGAACAGTTTAAAGTTGTAATACCACCAGCTGCCACTGGGGTCACCTCCATTTGGCTCCAAAAAGCCCTGGCTACAGAGTTACCTTAGATTTCTCTCTGAAAATACTAACCCCGCCACTGAAAATGCGTGTTGGCTTGTGAAACACAGCAAAGGAGATTCCACACTATCAGTGGGGTTTCTTGTAGACAGACAACTTTAAGGAAATTTTACATCTTGACATGTTTTGACCGCTGTCATCTGCAGTCTTCACCTGATGTTTGTGTGACATGTCGGCCAGTTGCGTTGCAGAGATGTGGACCTGTCTGATTCGACAGGTCTGCCACACCTTCTGTCCTGTAGCCTCTAGAGTGGCCTCCAATGGCCTCCGTCATCCAAACAGTGTTATTTGTTGCCTCCAATACAATAACTCGGATTTCTCCCACTGTATTACCTGGATTACTGTAAACCGAGGTGAGGCTTCTGAGGAAACTTGCAGATGACACCGGTTGAAGCATGTGCTATGGCTGACGGACTAAAACCCAGACACTGAACACAGGAGACGGAGACAGGATACGAGTTTACAGGAGTTTATTGGCTGCAGGTTGCTGAGGGATCTGGATTTAGCAGAGCAGCAGGGGTGTGCTGGCAGAGGTGAAGCCAGACAGAGTCAAACAAGAAGGGTGAGAGAACAGAAGGGAAGGTCTGGGAACTATGGAGACAGAGAAAACCAGGTAAGTGTGAACCTGGGTTGCAAAAAATTACTGATTTCTTAGCCAGAACGGGACCAACTAGTGAATTTGACACATAAGGTGTCGGTGCAATCTGAAGGCACATGAAAAGCTTGATTCAGATGCGTATGTTGATCCAAACATACTGAAAATGAAGATTGCTACCTTCTTGACGTTAGAAGCTCCTGTCCTATCAAGTCTGAATTTCACCTTGTCAATAGATAGAACCATTTCTTTTGCTTTGGAGAAGTCCCCGGTCCCCGATATGTCACAGCATTGCTATTAGCTAAATGCACCCACGAGACCACACTGAACAGTGGCTAGGCGAAGTGGAGTGTTGCATTCACAGTCCGTAGGAATTTCTGTTGGCTCGTTGTGGGGTGAGAAATGAATCACCACTCTCAAAACTAGGTTTGAAGTCTTTTGTTTCTTCATTCAAGCTGTGCACAGGAAAAACTCACAAGACGCGGCGTGTGAGTGAAAGTTCTGTCTCATAAAGAAAGAGCGGAGTATTTAAACTTATTACAGCTGCGTCACATTCTTTGGCAATAGTCAAGACGAGCTCTTTTGCAACGAGGAAGAAAGGAAAAAGGGAGTGTGAAGGCAGAGTTTGGGCAAATCTCCCCTTCTCCCTGCGGACATTTTGCACATATTTGCTGATCTTTAATCTCTTAACAGAACGCTCAGTCATAAATGTTACAATAGTTGGTTTCAACTGGTTCTTTAGCTGGTGGCAATGTTTAACGCAAGTTACATAGATGAGCATGTAGATATACTGCATAATTAGGACAAGGTCCCATTAGTACATAGTTCAGTGATTTTCAGGGCACCCAATTAAATTATTCTGTCACTTGTGCAGCTGGGTTTTTCTGCAGGGGTTTTTCTGCTTGTCTGCGGGCCACCAATTGAATTGGTCTGCCTCAGACAGTGAGTATATGCCTGACAATAATTTCCTCAGGTGGAGTGGAGACTGAGACAGTTTTCTCATATGTCTACTGTACATTGCTGTTGGATTATACCTCGGCAGCTGTGATTGAACCATGGCAGGATGCAGCCTAATCCACTGACCCTGAACATTGAAAAGAATCTGAGGTGTTTTCTGGCGTGATGCCTCCCGGCGGACATGTCAGACTGGGGCCAGCACCCCCGGGCAGATCCAGAATACACTTGAGGGATTCCGTGTCATAAACCTGCCCGAGAACATCAGAGGATCCCGCCGAGAGGAGCCGGACCTGAACCCCGATAAGAGAAAAAGGATGGTTGGATGGTCAAAGCACATGAGCAGAGACCTGTGGAGAGTGACGCGATGAAACAGACGGTCACTCTGACTGGGAGCAATTTACTTAGGTGGCTAATGTTTATTAAACAAATTCTGACCTTATATCATCTGCTCATTTGCACAGCATCAAAATATACATACAGAATAAGCACTTTTCAGATAAAATAATAGAAATGAAAAACCATTCATCCAAGTCCATGTAGTAACTGTACTTTGACTTCAGTACTCTCTCTGTGTACTCTACACAACATTGTAAACAAGTCAATCTCAAGTGGTGGGTCAAGAACCCATTTTCGGTGGGTCACGTTAATAGACTGTATATATTAATCATAGTCTGTATATATAACTGGACAAACTTATTTCTTCCTGTGCCAGTGAAAGGGTTAATGGATGAGTATTATGGTTCACCTCCCGGTTAGCTTACAAATGCTATGATTCCATTCCTGGACACCTAAGCCCAAGTCTGTTTGCTAAGCTACCCAGAAGAACCCCCGTAACTAAACCCTCATCAAACCCTACGTGTGTGACCAGGACTTGAGTTTATGTGCTGTACTAGCCCTGGGGGATGTGGTTTTGTTCTATCCTATTGGAGGAGGCAGGTGAATGTTTGCAAAACCCACTAACACATGTCTTGGATCTGGGTCCGATGCCCGGCCACTGGTGTCCGTCTCTCTGGTGGTCCACCTCGTACTTCCGACGACTCGGTCACCCAGCGCTGGGGGTCGCTGGATAGTGTAGTTTGGAGTTTTTTAAGGTCACAAAAAGGTCACAGTGTCAGCTTGCGATTTGAAACTTTGATGCTTCTTTCCCGCAGAACGATGGCTCAGGCCTGTCAGCTCTGCTTCCAGTCGGTCGAGCTGCGGGCGTCAAAACTCTTTGTGTCTTTTCGTCCTCGGTTCTGAATCTGTGTCCGAGCTGTGTCCTCAAACCACTCGCTTTGTCTCTTTTTGTCCGAGTTCCCACGTTCACACAGCTGTTTAAATCAACTTTGCTCCAATGTGGGCTAATGACAGCTAGCATACAAAACCACACCCACATCTTCTGAATGTTATGTATTTTCCCTGAGCTGAAAATGTCGCATCTATCGTTTTTTGAGAAAACTGTGACATGCTTCACCTCTGAATTCAACATTGCTTTCCAATTCCAGTGATGAGGTAACACGGTGATAGACGGTAAAAAAAGAAGGAATAGAAATGACTGACTTCCTGTTACCTCCCAGGATTAAGAATTATCTCACCTCGTTCATTACGACACCTACACTTTGCCTGAAGCTCAGCCTGAAGCTAAAACGCACCGAGCTCATGTCTTCGGGTAATCTGTCGCGTTCCTTTTCTGCCGCCACTCTCGGTTTAGTAAGAAATCACAACGCAAATCAGCGCTGCAACCTTCTGCCATCGACAAGATGATATATTGGCATATTATTGGTTCGGGACTTATGTAGATATTTGACTTTACCAGAACGAGAGCCACCGCAGATCTGGATTTCCTCTGAGAGTCTGCAAACTCCCATAAAGGCTTTATTAAAAGGAGTGATTTATCTAATCTGGAGTGAGGAGCGATGATGTGTGAAAGCCTGCGAGATGATTAAACCTCTACGGTGTCGGATGGTTCCCGTCCCGTTCGACTCCCCCCGTCACAATTTAAGACTTCGCTGCCGTGACATGTCACTGTCTAAACTCTGCACCGCTCACTCTGTCGCTTTTATTCCTCCTCTTGTTCTTTAATCCCCCGGCTGATGCGATGGAGATACAGCCGCGTGAAATTAATCGCTGTGACGACTCACCTGGCGAGGGTGACAATGTCAGCCCGAGTCGCTAATGACCGAACCTCGTTAAAAGCCTCCAAGTCTGAACAGGGGCCATGTTTAGTCTAACAGACGGCATCGGCGTCTACGAGAGGTTTTGTATAAGATTATCAGGAAAACTATTCATTACAGCTTTTCAAAGGTGTGGCGGAACGTAACAGGACTGGGTCGAAATGCTTTTATGCAATTGATCACGATATTTGGGCACCAATTTGTTTTCTACTGTGATTCTTTGAAGACAAGTACAGTGATGCCCCGGCTAACAAATTTAATCCGTTCCACGTTCATTGGGTGAATCGTTCATTAGCTGGAGAGAGTTTTTCCATAGGATACATGTAAAACCAATTAATCCGTCCTGGACCCACGACAAACTCCCATATAAAGTATGTCTTACACACACGTACGTGAACATTTATTGATTTATAAAGACATTTACCGGAGGAGGATGAGACAGACGCTATTTTTCTTCGGTTCCATGGTGAAAAACACACAATGAAGCAGTATTTTAGGTGAAAAAAGGCAAATATACAGCACGGAGTTCACGTTGTCGTTTAACTCGGCCGAGATGGACCCAGAAGTTAAGTCTTTCACACTACAAAAAATTTGCAACCCGAACCCTTTCATAATACGAAATTCGTAACCCGAATCATTGCTTTAGCCGAGGCACAATTTGGCTGATTTTTAAAAATTCACTACCTGAAAATTTTGCTAGAAGCGTTCGTTACCCGGAGTACCACTGTAATGCGATTTGATACAATCGATTACTGCGGGTTTTCGTCTTAAATTGCAAAATCACCCAGCTTTTTGTCATTTCTGCTGCTAAATATGTCCAGTACGGCCGTTGGAGGACCAGACCGGCCAGCCTCCGTCGAAAATGAAAAAGACAAAAGCCTTGTTTGGAAATATTTTGCATATGAGGCAAAGGAGAGGGATAACCGACACATATGGACAAATCTGTGTGTAAACAGCGATTTAAAGAGGTGGTAACGAAGTCAAGCAGCACAACTAACCTGGACAAACGTGAAGAACCGACATCCTGGCCTTCATAATGAATTCTGACAGGTTATTAAATATCTTTTTTTTTTTTTTTTTAATTTGAAAAAAACGGGGGCTGTTCCATAATATACTTGAAAATGTTTCACGTTTGTCCTGATTCACTGAAGCACATTGAAAAACAGCCTGATTGTGTCGTAAAGCTTCTCCTTAGAGTTTGTGCCACAAACAGTCGTTCAGAAAGTGCACTTTCCGAACCGTGTTTGCCTTAATAAATATCAATCAACTTTATTTATAAAACGGCTAAAATGACCGTGCTGTAGATCAGGGACACATAAGAAAACAAGCAATCATTTCATGTACTCAGTGGACTTTAATTGATTTATGAACTACAGATATTGTGTTGTGCATTTGACAATTTAATTGAAGTTTCACTGTTCTGCTATTAATTCTGAATGCATTTTTGTGTTATTCTTTCTTTAATGGTGATGTTTATGGAAATAGAAATTAACATGAAATTTA
>JAQQAE010002808.1:0-21495 GCA_029823295.1 Pseudamia nigra | reverse complement strand
ATTCCTCCTTACAAAACATCTCCAGTTCAGTTAGGTTTGATGGTAGTCGAGCATGGACAGCCTGCTTCAAATCATCCAGCAGATTTTCAATGATATTCAGGTCTGGGGACTAGGATGGTCATTACAGAACATTGTACTTGTTCCTCTGCATGAATGCCTGAGTAGATTTTGAGCTGTGCTTTGGGTCGCTGCCTTGTTGAAATATCCAGCTCTGGCGTAATTTCAATTTTGTGACTGATTCTTGAACATTATTCTCAAGAATCTGCTGAGATTGACTGGAATCCATGTGACCCTCCACTTTAACAAGATTCCCAGTACCAGCACTGGCCACACAGACCTACAGCATGATGGAACCTCCACCAAATTTTACTGTGGGGAGCAAGTGTTTTTCTTCGAGTGCTGTGTTCTTTCACCACCATGCATATCATCCCTTGTTATGACCAAATAACTCAATTTTCGTTTCATCAGTCCACAGCACCTGATTCCAAATTCAAGCTGGCTTGCCTAAATGTGCTTTTGCATAGTTCAAGCAACTCTGTTTGTGGTGTGTGTGCAGAAACGGCTTCTTCCACGCGGTAACCTGCATCCGGGTGAGGGTGTAATCATCATAACAATCTTTGTAATCATCATAATAATTATGATTGTATTTCACTAAACTGACATGACCCGATTGGCATAATTTAACCACTTTCAACCACTACCTTGCTTAAAATTTGTGACATTATTTTAAAGATTGTTTGGAAGGGCATTATGCTAAAAATGTCATAATCCCAGTTTTGTAATAAGTCATGCAGGAAAGCGTTAAACTGACAAACATCACAGGATTTTCTCTTGGAGTTGAATATGATAAATTTCTTTTCTGGAGTTAGGTCTCGTAGCCTGGATGAGTGGGTGAGACTTAGACTGCCCCCCCCATCCCTGAAATCTTCACCTATGAGCCCACGTGACCCTCACCTCCTTCCCACACACTCACCCACACACACGGCCCCTCCCCTTCCCTCCCCATTGGTGTGCAGTTCCCCAACTCTGAGCCTGTGAAATGTACATCACATCTCCGATCTGAGGGAATCTCACCCCAAAATCCTTCCTTTGAATTATTGAAGAGGACCCAGGCAGCTCGTCTCTGATTATGCTGCGATCAATATGCCTCGCCTCTCCTCCTATAACATCAAATGCCTCCGACGGTCGATGCAGCCAATCAGAGGAGCCGCTGCAGCTGGAAGTGCACAGTGTATTGTTCTGCATTGTTTACACTGACACGACTTGGCATGTGTAATCGGTGTGTTTATGGTCGGGATGGGTGTGATTGCTGATTGACTCACATTCTGCTGTTTTGGTGTCTGCTTTGTGTCACTGATAATTCACCTGTTTGGTTTGTTTCCTCTTACCCTCAGCAGGACAATGCAGGTTTTTACTGGAATGTCAACAGATGTCAAATATAGTGTTAGAGAGCCTTTTTCCATGTTTACTATTTGGTTCTGTTAGTTATGGTTATGATTTTGTTTATTTTCTTAGTTAGTATGTTCATTACTTTGATAACTTTTGCTCATTTTATGGCTATTTCTTGATTTATTTTGCTATTCCTGTTCATTTTCTACATTCTTTGTTACAATTGTATCTACCTTCTTGATGATTTTGTTCATTTTTTGTGATCTTTCTTCATTTTTAATTATTCTTAAATATAGTTTTCTGTAATTTTATGGTTTAAACAGTAAAAACATACAAATGCTGTATTATGTAAATTTTTTACTCTGTCTCCAAAACAGACACCAAATTTCACTGTTGGTTCTTGAGCCAAAAAACTTTTGGACCTACTGGTGATTCCATGGAGCCAAAACATTTGATTAACACTTTTTTTTTTCTTCTCTTCATGTCTGAAACTCATCTTTTACTGCATAGTGAGACACAGAATCGATGGCAACATGTATAAAAAACTATAGACACAACCATTAGACCGAGCTCTTGCAATGAGTGATACATCAGTGTGTTGAAAACACAAAAGTTGGTTCATTTCACTCCCCTGAAGTACTTTTTTCTTTGACTTGTAGTAATTTTCTTTTTCAATTACACGCTGAAGGTAAATCAACACCTCACAACCTTTTACAATAAGCAGCGGGAATACAAACATATGGCTCTAACCCTACAATTATACATGGCACACACTCTGATGATTGCAAGAGGCGCTGCTCTATTATTTGCCAAATAGAACGGCTGATGTGTGATTGTTGTCTCTGGTAAAAGCCGTCAGTTCCCCTTTAAGTTGGCTGGTTTAGTTAGCGTTCCTCCTCACACACAGCCTCTATGCTGATCATCATGTGACTGCACAGATCTCTTAGAACTGAAGATTTGGAACAGCCACCATTTTCACAACATACTCAAGTTTTTATTTATAATCTGTTGATACATTTTTTAAGCTTCTCATTTCTTTTTTAGCTGGGGTTATAGTGGAGAGCTGTGTTCATCTTGCTTGTTCCGTTCGTTAGTTTGTCCTTGGGTTTGTCTGAACATTTGGCTATGAAGCTCCAAACTCCCAAACTTGGCACGTGGGTCTTCAGGATAGGGGGAAGGTTACTATGGCAACTATGGCTATCCTCATTTACTTATCAGTTAGGTCTCAGTATTAAAAATGGCAAAACCCCTTTTGACTTTGACTATGTTGACACATGGGGGCTCGTCCGCAAATTTTTCTTTGTTTGGTAAGTTTTTTTGACGTACTTCGACACAATGATTGCCATTTTACCATTTGTACTGCATAGTAATCCTCACTAGTGAATGTTTGGGGCTCTCCTTTAGAGAATAAAGTGTATTTGGTTCAGATTGAACTGTGTTCTTTGTCTGAGGGTTACTACTCAATGCTAGTTGTGGTTTCTGGACCTTCAAGGAAAAAGGTCAAGGTCAAGGTCAATTTCAAGCTTCTATATCCATTCTATACAGTATATACATTACACAACTCTTCATATCAATTAGGTCACAACATCAATATCTGCAACAAACCTATTTTGACCCGTACTATCAAAGCTACTACAGGTTTGGTGGGGGATTTGCCATTTCACAACTTTTTTTGCATCTTGTATTGCTCATTTGTCTTCTTTTTGCTTCAGTTTTTTTGTTTCTCCATAGTTGATTATTATTTTGCTTAATTTTATACATTTTTTATAATTATTTTACTTAACTATTAATTTTGTTCATTTTCTTGTTGTTACCTCCGCCAAGGAGTAGCGGGAGTTATGTTTCTGCAGGCGTTTGTCTGTCTGTCAGTTGCTTAGTTAACAAGATTACTCAAAAAGATTATGAGCAGATTTTGATGAAACTTTCAGGAAAGGTGTGAAATGGGACAAGGAACAGATGATCACGTTTTGGTGGTGATCCAGAACACCATTTCAGGGCATGCTGTTTTTTTTTTTTTTTTTGCTGTGCTGAATGCATTTCAACACTCAGTCTTTAGAGCAGCGCTGTGATTGTCAATCACTGCTCACTCGCTAACCAATCAAAATCTAGAAGGGGAGGAGCATAGGAAGAAAACAGTGTCAAATTCTCTGCACCATGATGGAGGGGAAACTGACATCTCAGTTTATGATCTAACACCAAAGGATTTCCATGATTTTATGAAGGAAGTGAACATCCAGAATATCCATTACAGTTTCAAACATTACTGTGTAAAAAGGACATTTTTATGTGTTGTCGTGATGCACCTCTGACTCAGTCATGTGATTACTCTGTGACTACATGAGTATATCTGTAAACAGTAAACTTAGAAGTGCATCGTGTAGCTGGATGTCATAATATTCAAAGCTAACTGTACTGTACCTCGTGCCCCCACCCCCCACCGCGCAATCACTTAACTTAGGCAGACACTGACACCGTGCATGTCCAAAATCATCAGATCAAATTTCAACATAGGCTTCATCCTAATAAATCGACCATATTTAATTTTAATTCACCATGTTCTTGCCTGAAAAAACTCTTAAACCACTATCTGTGTGCTAAATATAGTAGTATTTCAAAATTGGGATCTTTCAGGAGTCACTGTCTGCTGAAGGATAAGTGACCTGCACAGAACCATAGCAACAAAAAGGCTGGGCAGTAGCGCCCACGAAATACTGCCAAGAAGGACAAATACTGTAGTGCAAATAGTCCCTGTGGACACAGGCCTTAATAAAGTCATATGGAGAAATTAGCTGCCTTGGCGGAGATCTATGCTTTCTAGTTCATTTTTTTTCTTATTTTGTTTATTTCGACTAACTTTGCTTCTTTCTTTTGTGATTTGCTCATGCTTCTGCATTTTGATCCTTATTTTTCATTTTCCTGATTATTTAGTACATACTGTATTTTGTCATTTTCTTGATTATCCTCATACTTGGATAATTTTCTGGATTTTTTAATTATTTCTTTTCTTCGTTTTGCTTACATTTTCATTTTTGTTCATTTCAATTTTTGGTTCACTCAGTTTTATTTTGCTAATTTTCAAGTAAAATTTTTCAGTTTATTTTGTGTCTTAATTAATTAATTTTCTTAAGTATTTTGATGGCTTTGATTCAATTTGCTTATGTATCTGTTTATTTTGTTCTCATTTTGTTTTATTTCTTCATTTTTTCGTGTGGGTGTTAATTCAGATCCTCACTCATTTTTTCTTCATTACTTTGAAAATTGTATTCATTTTTTTCCTCATTTTCTTGATTATTCTGTTTATTTTTTTTCTTTTATTACTTTGTTCATTTTATTGTTAGAATAAAAATGGTTTCATTCTTCATCTCCAGTCTCAAGAAAGCAGTTTCTGGCCCAAAAACAAGTTACAGTGTTGGATGACCCTCCCTGTTCACCTGATTTGGCATTTCTTACGATGAAATCTGTGTCAAAGGAACACATTTTGAGTCTGCGTCAGCAGACAAGACAAGAACAACAGGTTGTGAAACAACCGTCTGAAGAAGACGTACTGCACTGCTTTGGTCAGTGTAAGACCCGCATGCAGTAGCCTGTTGATGTACTGTAGAAGGAGAGGAGATTGAAGGAGAGACACTGAAAAATGATTATGTTCTATAAAACTGTCTTACAGCATTAGTCTCATTTTTGTAATAGCCATACTGTACCTCATATGTCTCAAAACGTATACTTTATGTCTATACTCACAAATATTTACAGTGATCCCACCAGGGACTGTTGCATCTCTGCTCAGTGCTCCGCAGTGGGATGGACATATCAGCAGGCGCCAGTTGATGGCACTCTTCTCTCTGTACCCGGCTCCTGGATGCCACTACCACGTGCTCTGACTGCATGATGCAGCTGGCCTCATTTTAATGATTTAAATCACTTGAGGTCCACCGCCACACATTTTAGAGGCTTGACTGAATTTATCCTCGTTGATAGAGATCAGTGCCCTCAGCCCTGGACGCTGCCAGACTACAGTAGAGGGAGAGACCTCTCCGACTGACATGATTGGATACAGCTCTCCGCTCTGATTTTACTTTTGATCCTGCTGCTCAGACTCTGGCCCCGGGGACAGATGAGTGGAATGGAATGGTGCAGATAGAACCACGCACTCTTTTCTATCTCAGTGGTCAGCCTTTTATACAGATGCAGGAATGAGTGCGGTTAAAATGTAGACTCAAATATATTACTCTGAGGCGTTTTCATCCTCAGGCTGCACACTTGTGAAGTGTGGTTACAGTCTGCAATCAAACATGCATTACAACACATTACTGCAACTTCAAGTGCAAGATTCAAAGAAATATTGCTCCTCAAAGACAGGCATACAGTAAGTGTTTACAGTAGGTATGAAAAGGGGTTAATTTTTTTCAAAGACAGAAATAACCATGATGCACTGTTGCAAGCAGCTTCACACTGCTTTGAGTCACAGAAAGAAAAAGCTGCTTTTCTGTTCCTACAGTTGAGGTAGGTAGAAGCACACACATGGGTGTTAAGTGCCCCTGTTGAACAGCAGGGCACAGCGAGGTGGAGGAGGAGGACTAGATGATACAAGTGTAACCTCTATAGTGGAGGTTTAGAAGCCTACATAATGCTAATACACTCAGCAAAACACACATATGACCAAACAGCCCACATGCATAAACACAGCAGAGTGCAGGGACCAACAGGTCACATCGGAAATATGGCTTGAGCCTTTGCATCTTATTGAAATGCAGTAGGATGGAGATTCACTCAGGCACAGATAAACACTGCTGCACATGTGCGGCAAGTCATACCATTGCAAAGCCAATGATTATTCCCAAAGGCCCCTCCATGTGATTGGGCATGCTCAGTTAATTCTCTCTGTTGACCTGGAGCCTGCTGCACTATTGATTATTGGGGAGGCGATATATGTGTGTGTATGTGTACAATGTTGTGATGGTGAGCTACAGGGGGCAGCATGGCGACAGAGGGCATCATGGTGTGCCACGGTCAAATGAAGGACATGAGCGAGTGCTGCAGAATTAGAGCTGGGAGCCCGTGCCTGCCTGAGCGAGGGCCGCTGCAGAGGGAGAGCAGAAAATAGCACAGCTGAGGGAGACAGAGAGACAGAGCACATAAATAACAGGGCTACGATTTCACTACCCTCTTCATACTCCATCACCTCTGGTTCACAGGTAGCTCACTGGAAGGAGGAAGGAACCGTGCACACTGGTGTCTCCTAAAAGCTTTTGGAGCGCTCCATCAGTGGTCAGTCAGAGAGACGTGAAGGGTATTCAGATTCACTGGACAAAGGTGCTTTCAGCGCACACACACACACACCCACCCCCCCCCCCCCACACACACACACACACACACACACACACACACACAGGATGTGAGAATTTATGTACAGTACAAGCATATGAGGACCGTCAGAGTCATATAATACTCAAATATACTCAGTTACATGCAGCATCAGTGTTTGAAGCAGTTTGTACTTCTAAGTCAGAGGGGGGCAGCGAATTAGTAAGTATTATCTTAATATACAGTAATTTTACATTGTGTGTAATTATTGCAATATGCAGTTTTCTTTAGTAATTATGGCTTATTTTGCTTTCACTGCAACCCTATCAAAATGTTTGTTTACATCTTGTAGAATAAGTATCCAACTCACTTTTATTTTATGTATTTTGATTTAATCTTATGAATCTCAATAATATAACCACTAACTCATGATATCCTACAGGTGCATATTTGTCTTGTTACTTTCATGCCGCTTTTGGCTTGTTGTATCTTTCATGTCATTTGTGTGTCTTTTTTGCCCGGTTGCCTTCTTTCACAGTATTTGTATCTGTTGTGTCTTCACCTCATTTGAGTTATTTTGTCTATGTAGATCTTTTTCCTCTTGTTGTGTCTTGTATTCTGTTGTTTTCCCTTGTTTCCTGTCTTTTATTGTATCTTAATGTTTTCATTCATGCAGCATCTTTCATGTCTGTGATGACTTTTTGTGTACTTCACTGTGTTTTGGTCTTTTTGCTCCATTTCCATCTTCTGTCATTTTTTAAACTAATAAGTTTAAAATCACAAATAACATTATATCTGACATTCATTATGATAATAATAATGCACATATCCAGCTACACTTTAAAGAGTTTGCATGTTTTTAATTTGTGTATGTGTTTTTAAATGTGTTGGAGGATGTTGTGGCCAGTGTTTGTGGAAAAGTTGGTTTTAAAATGTAATAGGTAACAGATACTTGTTAAAATGTAATCAGTGATTTGAGTACAACATAACTTGTGCTGTTGTATTCATTTTTCATTTTAGTTTATTACTTAGAAAATTAACAATAATGTGAGAACGTTTTCTTATTTCAGAAAGAAATTGTTGTAGAGTTTGGAGCATTGAAATGTGTCCAACAACATGACTGTCACATGTCACCCCTTTGTAATCACCAGTGTGTTGAGATGATTAGAAACTTTAATTTAACAGCAGCTTTTTCTTCCTCAGTGAGTCTCACAGAATACTCCTATTTGTTTAGTAATTTAATTGTAGTCTTTTATAACGAGACACCTTTTTAGTTTAATACTCAAAAAAAAAAAAAAACACGTGACGTCTTCTTAGAAGTCCAATTTACAAAAACAGATCATGATTTGCTACAATGTCATTTTCGATGAGTCTACCACTACAATGTCACATTACAACCACATTCCAAAAAAGTGAGGTCTCTCTGTAAATAGAAACAGAATATGATCATTTACAAAACACTGAAGACCCCATAGTTAATTGAAAATAGTGCAGAGAAAACATGTCAAAAGCTGAGACCGAGAAATGACATTGTTTTTTGAAGATTCTACACTCATTTTGAATTTGATGGTGAACAGAATGACAATGTCAACAACTGCTTCTCGGTAAACCAATAATTCAGATGCTAATATTCAAAACCACTGACTTTTTGCTGTCAAAACAATATGTCTCAAAGTCTATTTAAACATAATTTCGGTGTTTATTTTAAAAGATAAACATAAATTAGTTCATCTTACGGGAAATACTACATAGTCAAGCTCAGAAATGAATTTGAAATTAAAATAAAAACAAAAAGATGTCTTTAATCCACAACCAGCTATCACACATCTGTAACATTCAGTCCTGTAGTGTAGTGTTGTTGTATCTTAAATGTCATTTCCATTCTGTTATGTCTTTTACATGTTTGGATCCTGTCACATCTTCAAATGTTTTCATATTTTATATCATTTTCATCTCATGTCATTTTCACCTGATGCCTCTACATTTCACATTGCTTTGCTGAGGTCATGGATAATGTCATCCACACTTTTCTTCTATTTTAATTTGCAAAATGAATTCACATGTGACATTATAGTCATGTATTTTACTCTGACAACTGGCAGCCCAATAAAAACTGCTCAGGAAAAACAGTGAACTTACTTTTTGCATGTGTTTCAAGATGATGAAAGCTTATAGCATATCAAACACATGTTATAACAACTGGTTTTTATTCATTTATTGTTGCATTATGCTGAGTCTTTGCTAGATTTACAGCTATATCAGAAACATCAGTGGTCATTGTACATTTTTTCCACTTTCCAACTTTGTCCTCTTTTCATTTCCCCCTTCACTCTGTTATTGTTTCATTTTTTTACAGTGCAGTCTATCCTGGGAAATTCCACTCATATTGTGTAATTAAACAATCGATAGCTGTGTAATAGTGAGGGATGCGTCCAGGCCCAAACGGCAGCCACCATGACTGATTGAGGTCTGCAGAATTGTCTCGTGTCCTCAGTGGACTCAGACCCTGAACCCGTGGACGCTGAGTCCTGAGAAGGAAACCGCTGGTCTGGTAGTCATGTGACGTGATTACTTTTGCTGAAAGTTAAAGCAATTATTATGTAGAATGTGAGATATATTTTCAATTTGACTGTTTAAATTACTTTTTGCTACTTCAATAAAAACTGTTATAATGGGAAATGTAGTTAATTCTATTATGGTTTAATTACAAGACTTGGAAACTATAGCTGAAACCACATGGGTATCATAATTTCAAAAAGTGAGACCTTTATATGTATATTGAAGGAGATAGATAATATTTAAAGGAGATTATAAATGATGACTTTATGCTTAATGTGATAATTTGTGAAACAGGGCAGTATTTACCTATTTTTTAATGGGCTGCAAGTCAGAATCATGCTGCTTTGAAATTAAAGTTGTGTTATATCAAGCAAACATTACATTTCCAAAACTGCTGCAGGAACAAGCGATACACTTCTCGACAGGTGTGCGCACAAAAAAGCAAGCCTACACTGCATCTAATACTAGGGCAGCTGATAAAAGCGGCGTGTGGGGTAGTGTTGAAAATGCCAGCAGCCATGTCTTATCTCTAACAATTAGAACAGTTTAGGAGGTAAAGCATAATGAAACAATCCTGGACTCATGGGTGCCCACAGAAACATGTATAATTGTGGTAATTAGACCACTGTGAACAATCTATTCTGTCCAAATTAAGTAAATACACTCAGAGATTTAAACACTTCTTCTCAACAAAATACAGAAAAAAATGATTCTCCTGACATTAAAGGTAATGTGCCTGGCCCCTTCAGGTGTAATGACATTTAGGAGAATATAGGATGAGGCTTTCTTTGTCCCTAATTACACTAATGTAGGAGGGAAAAAACAGTGGAAAAAGTAATTATAATAAACATGGCTTCAATTAGCATGCATTTTGGTGTTGTGCTTTTTGTTCTTCTATTATACCTGAACTCTAGTCTGGACTAAATCAGAGTGTTTTAAAAGCAAAAGAAAAATGAAACATGTGGCACTGAAATGACCTCAATGACACAAACTGATACGTTTTTACACAATTACTGATCTTTTTTTCTCTTAATCAGCAGAGGCAATGCAAATAACAGAGATAGCAAGAGGGATGTTTCAAAAAATTTTAAATATATTTCTTGAAGTGGAAAATAAACAGTAAAACGTATTGATATTAAAGGGAAACCACAGCTTCATCTTAAATCAATACAAAGCTTACGGTTTAATGTTTGCATCCTTTCTAAAGATTTATGAAGCTACTCTAAAAGCAACGGTTTCAAAGACATGTCAGAGGTCACCGGCATAGCGTCAAGGAGAGGCGTTGCCTGTCATACTTGCCCTGTAAACCCTGACCTTTGGGGGCGCACATCATCTACAGGAGGTCACCGGGTTCTCGGTCACATGGTCACCGTGGCCTGCAAGGGGCTCTGAACGAGATGTGAGCTACAACCGCTGCCTGACAGCGAAACATAGCCACTGTGTAAAGATTAACCTCTGACTGAACATCCTGTCAAATGTTGCACCTGAGTACAGACTGAGAGTTACAGTCGGTCTGATGTACAGCCACACACAAGATATGCACAAGGACTCATAATCAATGAGGGTCACAATTTCAGAGTTGTTGATGTCATAGCCTCCTTTTTTAATTCTTGGTCACAGATATTGCCCTCCCCTTCTCTAGCACTGCTAATAATATCGATTCCCTTTCATGCTACATCTTCAATGGAAATTGTTCACTGCGAGTTTTCAATTGATTGCACCAGACGATGAGGGAAATGTGAGCATGGTAACAGTGAAGTCATTGATTTGTGAAGTGATAGATAAAAAGCATTTATCATTTTGGAGTACCCATGATAATTAATTGATATTGATTGAAGCGGGCTATGAATGCTGATAGTATTGCGAGTGGCTCTGAGAGGCAGCGGAGAAATGACGATTCAACGTTCACGCTGCTCTCGTGCACACTGTGTCCTCTGAAGTCTAATACTCCTCTTCATGGCATTGAAGAAATAAAGGAAATAGATATGCAGATACATTGTGTAATTGAAGGTTATTATCATAATGCACTCTACCTTGTGTATTATTCATATTCAAATGGACAGGTTTGAGCTGAAAATATTTCACAACTCTCAGCCTTGATTGCAGATTGAGAGTTGGAGAATAGCCACCACTGATTTAAATTATGCCTGTGAAGAGGCAGGATGAGGGCTTGTCTTCTGTCTCCATCTAGGAGTTCATGCAATTTAAACATCAAATTATCAAGTTCAATATTTGATGTTTCCACTATTGCTGTTAAGAGGAGGATATGAGATCACTTGTGCTTTGTTATAAAAATGGAGATTCCCATATTCGCTAAACTTACTCGTATTATCTGTGGAGGTCCAGTGATAGTAGGTGAGTCATTTTAATGATGAGAAGGGAGAATGTGCAAAAACAGCCATTAGCTTCATTGAAGTTAAGAGAATAATGTGGCTCTCGGAGCAGGAAGTCTCCCATTTAGTGTATGGCATGTCATGCTCTTCATATATTGCATCCATGCTGCATTTTTATTCTTACCTACCGAGCCTGCTTGTAAGGGTGCTTTCACGTTTTCCTCTTTGGACTGCTGTGAACCAAATCAGGGTTCATTTTTCTTCAGATAGTCTGGTTCATTGTAGTGACGGTGGGAATGCTTATTCAAATACTGGTTTGAAAACAAGCTAAACATTTGCCACATATGGAAAATGAACCAAAAAGCAACATGTCGTGAGTAGAGGGAGACAACATCACCGCAAACTGCTGGAACCGAACATCAATAACATTACTATATTACTATTATGTCTCACATGGAGACTGAAAATCTTATTTGATAGGTACACCAAAATGAAATCAGAAACATTAAGACTGCATGCATTTGTTGATGCTTCATTATTTTTGAGTGAAATGTTGTTGAAAAGTGTCCTGTGGTCTGAAGAGTCATAATCCAACATTCTTTATGGAAAATATGGATGTGTGCTCTAGCTTGTCATCAGCACTCACTTCAAAAGCCAACATGTGTGATGGCATGGCGGGTCCACACTGCATGGGCAACCTGCACATTTATGAAAGCAACAACAACGCAGAACAAAACTTTTAGATTTTGAAGGAAAATATGCTGCTAAGTAGACGACATCTTTTTGGGGAAGGCTTTGTTTATTTTGACAAGACCAGAACAATATTCTGTATTCCAACAGCATGGCTCTAGAAAAAAAAGTCAAGTGCTAAAGTTGTCTACCTGCAGTCCTGACTTTTTACCTTAAATTACAATTCATTCTTTCATTCTTCTTCTACCCTGAATCCTCATAAGGGTTAGAGAAGGGCTGGAGGCTACCTATAAAAATGCTGAATTATGAAATGTAATATTTGAAAAAAGGACATTCCAAACTGTTGAGGAGCTGAAATCCTAAGAAAACGTTACACCTTCAACTTTATGGCAACAGGCGCCTTTAGTGGTCAAATGCAGAATGTGAAAGATGAGGTGATGCAACATGATCCAGGATTTTTCAAACATGTTGGTGACATCAACTTTAAGATTAGCATTCAATTTATTTAAAAAAAAATCAAGATTTTTCAGTTTTTACATTTGATGTATTGTTTTTATGCTATTTTCAATTAAATATTGGGTGTCAGTGTTTTGCAACTTATCACACTCTTTTTAATTTACATTTTAAATCATCACTCAACTCTTTAGGAAACAGGGTTGTATTTCAGCATTTTCTGATTTAGTGACATGTATGATCCTCTCTTCTATCCAGACTACTGCTGCTGAACTACACCCACGATGCCTCTTTGCTGAGACAGGATCACCCTTTTCATTTGTGCTGTCTGTTAAAGATCACCTTTTAATTTCTGTACAATTGTCACTTTCTCTTCAGCACCATGGAGCCTTCTCAGATCACTTTAAAATCATTTCCTCAACTCTCTTGAGCCAAATGTACCCACACGGAGGCAACCTCAGCATTGTGATCTCCTGAAGCCCAGGTACACCTCTTAGTTATATTTATTTCTCTGGGAAATATCAAGAAGCTTGAACCTTGCTCCTGGTGACCCTCATCGCGCTGCAATCACACTCTGCAAAACATCCTGTAATTACAAGCACCAGGTCCTATTCATCAGTGGACAGAATGAAAATGCTTACGAATAAGATGGACTCCTGTACCGTGGTAGATAGCATGGTGGAATGGTGAGCAGTGTGCAGATTTCATTTTAAATTAAATTTCAATAAAAGGTCAAAGAGAGATTATTTGTTATCCTGAAATAAATAAATGCTCTTCAGTGGTGGGGAGAAGGAATTACCATTTCAATTCACCTAAGGAAAAGTGGAGTTTACTGCACAATAATCAATCACATAGTCAAACACACTGATGTCTTTTTGTTGTAGAAATATGCCAGATTGATTTCATGAATCTTCTGACCTCAGTGGTTGAAGGACAAAAAAAATCAAACACTGCTTTAGCTATTTGTTCTGATTGAGAAGTCACTCAATTAAAGTCAATGATACAAGAGGGAGCAGAAGCAGCTTCACAATGTGACATTTCGCAGTTTCAGTAATAGATTTATGATTTTTTTGTGACAATAAAAAGGTTGTAATGAATGCTCCCGCTCTGCTATCACAGTTTTTCAGAATACAGATGTACATGCGGTTTAGCGAAAAAAGGCGGACAGCTGAAATGTAGGCAGATGTCAGTGGAAAACTCAATAAATCAAAAGACAGAAGGAGCTCAAGATGGAGACAAAAGCGAGCGGGAGAGAAAATGAAAGAATAACAGTAGAAAAGGGAGAGGTGGAAAGAGAAAAACATAAAGCGACGCTGAGATTTCTCCACATGCTTTTCTCTGATTTGCTGAAATTCATAATCCTCTTTCTTCTTTCCCACACCCAAGATCCATTCCCAGCATCCATAATTCTAAGCACTAACTCAATCCCCCTGTTCACTTTCAAACTCCATTGTTTCTTATCACAGTCAAAGTGCTGGCTGCATAGATGTGATGTGTACTTTTTTTTAACACACCACCACCAGCAGCAGTAACAATGACTGATAAACACCTCGGTGCGCTTCTTCATGGTTTTTCATCTTTCCCCTTTTTTGGCTTTGATTTGAGCTCCTGCAGTGACCAAAAGATACGTACAACTAGTGTAACACACTGCGCAGCATAGTGGTCTAAATTTACACTGTTACTCTCATCTCTTGTTATATTTTTAATGGCTCCAGTGCACTCATGTTGCAAAGTCTCTCCAGGCCAGATTCTTTCTCTTCCCCTCTCCTCTACGGCCCTTATCCCTCTTGCCTCGGGGCACTCGCAGGCCTGCCGAAAGAAATCACCCCCACATCACTGGAGACACGCAGACACCCCCCTCGCTACGAAAATAAACTGCTCACCTTCCCGCTGTATCGTTAGCCCATCAGTCTCGCTTTCAGGTGAACAGGCTGCTTTCCTTGCACTCTCCAGCTTCCCCTGTGGGTTATGTTAAATCAGCGCAAATTACGGTTTATGCTTAAGTCAAGCTGCATGCTGACACGATCCAATGCTAGAAGAACAGAAAGGTGAATTTGTTTTTTTGCCAAAAGCTGCAGGGTCACATCATGCACCTATAGCGCCAGTGTATGCTCTTTATTCATTCCTGTGCAGCAGCACATGTGGCACATATGGACCTGGCGACATGAGGAGAGCATCATACAGTCATGGGAAAGTGCAAGTGGATTTTTGTTACCGTTGGAGTCCTGTGCAGAGCTCCTCCATTACACGAAGCTCCATGCAGCTGTTCCAAAATGGCTGCCTCTGTGTTTCCGTTCAGTCTGGTGTCAGAGGACTGAGCAGAGGAGGAAATATGTGCTGCTGCGGATGCATACAGATTAGGATTAGAGCGTGAGCTGCAGCGCCGAGGCCTTTGTCATTAACAGGCAGTTTTAATCAGGGTCTGTCCCAAGGCTCTGCTGCTCGCCCCAGGAGCCCTGCAATCCTCAGAGAGCAGGAGAGGCAGAGATAGAGGAAGACGGAGAGCAAGAGAAGAGAGATGTGCAAAAAGAAGCAAGGGGGGATAGGCGATACAGCGAGGAGAAGAGCAAGAGAGAAAAAAGAAAAAGACAACCCCATAGTAGGCTATCATTGAGAACAGGGTGGGGGAGGTAAAGCAGAGCAGAGTAAGGAGTGTTGGATGTGCTTTTGCATCTACATGCTCTGTATATCCCGTAGTAGGCAAGATGGCTGCTGGATGTGCTGTGCTCTTCATTACGCTCTCTCTATGTGCTATTGATTTTGTGCTGTCCAGGTGTCTGTGTATTATTTAAATGTTAAGATGTCAGTGTTGGTAATCACTGGCTCCATTAAAAGGCGGGCAGCATGGCCACAGACCTGCAGAGAGCCCAGGCAGGCAGATGAATTATTAAGGAGAGGATGAGGTTGTGGGACATTTCCACTGTCGCCTCGCGAATGTCATCCCACTCAGCCGGGAGACACACAGGCACAGGCTGGCTTGACAAAAATCGACGGTGACTTCCTCCTCCCCCACCCGGAACCGGTTTGATCCTGATTGCAGACACTGCAGCTGGCAATTTCCAGAATAATCTGCAGCTCCAGCTCTGCCTGCCCTACCCCCCACAGATCCGCAAGCTCTTCCCACCCCCACCCTGCCTAGTGCCCCGGCATCCTCTACGGCCCTCCAGCAGCATCAATAATATGGACAGGAGGAGAGGCCTTTGATTTGCTGAATCAGAGGATCCCATCTCACCGCCACTGTGTGTGAACATGTAGATGAGAGCGATCAAGCCAAAACACCAAATCTAACAGCTGCCCCCATTATCACTAAGAAAAGTATATATTTATGCACAAATTATTTTAACCTTCATAGCAGGTAGAATGTAGCTAAGATAACAGCAGACTAATAAAAGACAAAGACTCCACTGGTGATAAATGTTTACTGCTGTAGCACAGAAGCATAGACATTAATCAATAAAGATGATGAACGGATCAAAACGGTGACATCTGACGTCGTACTTCTACATCATCTCCTCACCCACACTTTCACCCGCTGCATTTTACTATCTGCTCCCCCTTTTCATGTAGGTCTGTTTATGATTTTATCTCGCTGTCAAGCAATTACAGCATCTTCAGCACATTGTTTGTTTTTATGACATTCATCTGCAATAATGTCAACATTAAAACACTGACTGGGTGTCAGTGACAGTGATGTGACCGCTGGAGAGTGATTGAAATCATATCACAAGAGAATCGTGTGTGGTGCGACTAAAACTGAAAATTAAATGGAATCAGCCTACATCTTTGAGATATCACTTGTGTTTTCAGTTGTTTAGGCTCAACCCTCTTTATGATGCATTATTTTATAGGCTGTGCGGAGCATGGGATCAACTGTGAACACTGGTAAAATTCGAGCTGCCTTAATAGATAGGCTTTGTCACTCACTGCTGGTAAGTGGAAACCTAGGGAGTGATGCTGTCCTCCCACATGCAGCTGCTTCTAACAAAAATAAATGTCCCGTCAGATGCCTTTCCCTCCTCTAGTCAAGTTTATTAATACACATTTTGATTACAAAAGCATCGCTCGAAGACAAATCCTTCCATGATCAAACACATCAACAGACCTCCATCAGTGTTGTTGGCGCTGCAAGACATAAAATCTGTAAATGTCTTTCTTTGACAAAAACTAGATTATTACCATAGAGAAGAACATTCACTTGTGAGGTATGTACATATATCATAGGCCATACAAGTTGAGCAAGCAATAAAGAAGAAAATATTGTTACTGTGATACGTAACTAGGAAATATGATCTATTTTCGTTTCTGTAATGGTAAAAACTCAAGTTTCATTCATTGTTATTCCAGCAATTTTGCAGCTTTTATGTTATTTCTACCTATTTGCATCTTTTAGCCTTCATTGTTTTTTTAATGGTGCTTTGTTGGTACCAGTAGTACTTTATTAATCCTTTGTGAGAAATTCATTTTGACAGCCATGAAACCTGCACAGGCATGGGGAGACCACGAAAACGCTACACAGAAAGGCTCAGTGTCAACCTTGGGATTCGAACACAGAACGTTCTTGCTGTGAGGCGCCTGCTAACCACTACACCACCATGCTGCGCACACAAATTCAGAATTCCTGCATCATTTTCTTAACATTTCACAGACATATTCAATATTTTTCTGTGATTTTTAAGTTAGACTTATCTAAAACATGATTCCTCTGCAAATAATGTGAGTTTTTGAATCTATGAGCCAAACTTGCCAAAAAAAAATTCATTAAAAGAGCCTAGTTTGCATTATTCACTTATTTCACTTATTTTGTGCCCAGCTATTATTTGTGCATTTACAAATAACAAGCAATACAATGAGAATAGGGAACAATGACCAGATTGCACGGCCAGAATTGACAATATCTTCCCATGCACCTCTGACACAGTGACAGAACACATCAGTGTTGGGGTGGCTAGAACAAGTCACCATTACGCCAGAAATGGAGTAATTTTCTCTCTACTTGAGATACTAGGTCTCAGCACAGATAGACATAATAAGATGTAAATTGGCTCACGGCTGATATAGGGGAGGGGTGCTTCACTTGGAGTAACATGAACAGCAATTAAACATGGGAGAGATGAGGGTGTGCATTGTTTCCATGGATGTGAGCTTGAGCAGCTTCTCCACTAGAACATCACCTCCGAAACCACGACCAGGACAAGTCAACAAAAGACCACTACTGCTGTCATGCTGATTTATAGAAAGACAGGCAGTCCTGCGAAATTCAAACGGGGCATGATTTGGCCAAATACAATTAAATTACCATTCAACTTATCTGGGATATCTTTAAAAATGCTGACAGGGTTTTCACTAGAACTGCCAGGATTCATTATAAACATAAAACAGCCAAAAGGGTCAAATTTACACAGACACTATTTCTACTTCACACAACTGTCGTAAGGCATTGTATTAAGTAAGTCTCTTTACAGTGGAATGTGGCAAATCATAACGTGAGTGTGTTGAATCATCACCTCTGCTGTAGTCTCTGGATTTACAATAACTAGGACATTTCTAGCTAAGACTAGTACATGCTTTACATGAGATGTGAAAATGGTGTCTAGAATAAAATATCTGCATACTGTACCTGTCTCTTTTTCATTGCAAACAATTATAAATGGCTTTACACAGCTCTTAGACCACACACAAA
Organism: Pseudamia nigra; assembly: GCA_029823295.1. Classification (NCBI taxonomy): domain Eukaryota; kingdom Metazoa; phylum Chordata; class Actinopteri; order Kurtiformes; family Apogonidae; genus Pseudamia; species Pseudamia nigra. The sequence goes on along the minus strand of JAQQAE010002808.1, from coordinate 3,090 downwards.
TAAATCCTTATGCAGCAACATTTTGAATTGCAAACATAAAATGTGGGGAAAAAGTATATTTTAACTAGAAAGCACTCAGAGAACACAGTCCTCCACCAAGGTAGCTCAGTTTGTCTTCATAATGAAAACCTACCATTATCATTTGAACCTATGCTCATTTTCCTTATAATGTTATTGCACCAAAAAATAATATTCTTAAATTTTGTAACAACGAAGGGGATGGTCAAAATTTATTTGACCTACTCTTGAATTCTTTGACCATGAAAACCTACCGTTAGCATTTAGAATCAAATACATACAGTATCATTATTAGTTCAATAATTATTCATGAAAATAATATTTCCATAATGGTGGTTTTTTTCTGGAGCTAGAGCTGTAAATGTTGAAGATATGTCAAATCTGTGGGCACATTACTGAATCAGCAGACTTTCACTTACATGTCTTTAGTGTTATTTGTTACCTTACAGTAGCTATTTTTCCTCAGTTCCTCTAAGTATAAGCATTCTGGATCTGTAATAGTGCTCATATCTGGATCAAACTTTGTGGTTTGATACAATCTATTATGATTATCCTATGTTGTTTGACTAAATGTTCTGGCTGTTATTTGTGGCTTTACTAGGGCAAATGTTGAATTTGGTCCTATCTGACAATGGTAAAGAATCCTTAAAAAACTTCTGCACTCAGTGATGATCCAGATCTCTCCCACAATTTAATTGTTTGGTCTTTATGCCATTTCTGACCTATCATGTAAAATTAATCCAACTCCGCCCATAACTTTTTGAGTTTGTTGAGAGCAACAATTAGATAAATAAATTAATTAACACTGACAAAAAATAACTTGGCAGAAGTAATAAGGGTATAAATGCCAATTTTTAAATCTTAATTTACATGGAAAATAATTGACAATAGGAGCTATCAAACATTGGGAAGCTTCAATAATTACACCTGAGCGTTACAAGGAGGGCAGGCAAGACCACTCCACGTAATCTAATCCTCCACCAGACCCTACATGTTTGTACAAGACTTGAGTTATGTTCTATAATAGCCCTGGGTGATGGGTTTTACCCTCTCCTATCGGAGGATGAAGGTGTGTGTTTGCAAAAGTCACCACCACATGTCTGGTTCTGGACCTGGCCAGCACACCCATAGTGTCCGTCTGTCCAGTGATCTGTGCACTTCTTTCCGATGACTCGGCCAACCCGTGTTAGGGTCGCTGGTTGTTGTAGTTCAGAGTTTCTTTAAGGTGAATATATACAATAGTGTTAGCGTGCTACTTAAAAGTTCAATCTTCAGTCTGTAGTTTAATGGCTCAGTTCTTTCAGCTCTCCTTGTCTGTGTTGGTATCTCTCCTTCACTCTTCCTCCACACAATCTTGCACAGCTGCTTAAATTCACTCATTCCATACACCTGTCTTCAATGCAGGCTAATTACAGAGAGCTTACAAACCACGCCCGCATCCTCTGAATATGTGAATCAGTGACTCCCTGAGCTGCAACCCATGCCTACGGAAACTGGGTCATAACATCCCTCCCCCCATAAAGAAAAACAACAGAGGTGACACCCACACCATCTTTTTAAAAATATATTTTTACATTTTCCTAAAACACACGCCATCATTTTACAATTCCATTTCCAAAAATTATACAATTATCTCACACCATTTTGATGCAATCTTGCTAAATGGGTACAAAACATCTCTTGAAATGAGATAGAACACTAAAACCTGACGCTGAGCCATATACACTCATGTAGGATCCCCAGCTGGTATGCGTGACAGTGCATCCGCCAGGACATTATCCTTTCCAGCCACATGCTGTGCCATGTTATTGCTGTGTATTGGTCCCTTACCTATCTGACTCCATAAAACCTTTTTGGACCAAACCTGCGATATTCGTTTAATTACAGACCAGGACACCAGTCAATTCTGTTACCGATTTGCCATCGTAGATTTATTCTTGACAGCAGTAGAATGAAGCTTACACAGAATATGCAGAGCTCTGGGCAGAAGTTCTATTCCCTAGCCTGTAACAGCATCTGTCGAGGCACAAAGTTTGACTGACTCTTCTCTCCCTGACCCATCATAATATACAAAATATAAGATTGCCTATTGAGTACGAAGCAGTTGTGACTGGTTCCTCCTTCAACCTTCTCAGCAGGTGTGGTTTTCAGTATGGCTGGTTTCTGCTTATCGCGGCCCTGCTGAGTTATCTTTCAGTTCCTGTAAACATGTCTACTTCCACACCCAGTACTTTTCCATTTCATGCAGACAAATGATTGCCTCAGCCTTTCACCCTTGCATTAAGCAATCTTATAATTATAATATCTTCAGCTTATAATATCTTCAGCATATTTTCTAACAACCACCAGGCTGTACGGCTGCAACACCAGCACCCACGAAACACTCTCTGGTTCGATGTTTTGAACTTGGCTAGAAAAGACGAGGGATTGTGATCTGTGTGGAGCACAACCTCTTTCCCTGAGTGCGAGACATACACTTCAAAATCTTTAACAGCCAAAATGAGGCTGAGAGCCTCCTTCTCAATGGTTGAGTATGCTTTCTGATGTTTATTGAGCTTTTTAGAGTAGTATGCTACCGGTCTATCTAGTCCGACTCCATCAGTCTGCATGAGCACGGCTGCCACCCCAATATCACATGCATCCAGAGCCAGTTTGAAGGTTGGTCAAAATTGGGTGCAAGCAGCACCGGCTCACAGACCAATACAGTGTTCACGCTGATAACTGCCTGATCACATGCCTTGGTCCACTCAAACCTAGCGCCTTCCTCAAGGAGGTTGGTTAGTGGTTCTGTCACTGCAGCAAAGTTTGAAACAAAACTCTTATAAAGCTCACACATGCCTGTTAGGATGTTGTTTTATGGGTGGAGGAACCCACGCCTCCACATCACAAACATCTAACGTCTGCCCTGGGACATCCTGGAAGAGGGACGCAAACTCAGCTATCAAAGCCCTGATATCTGACTCCTATTCCAATGGTAACTGTCTCAGCTGTACGTATGTAGAAAAAGAAACCGCACTCAAAGAAGTAAACTTCTACTTACATATCTTTATTAGACCATGTCCAAAAAATAGA
>JAQQAE010002807.1:0-21495 GCA_029823295.1 Pseudamia nigra | reverse complement strand
CCCCCCCCTAACGTTCATATGATATCAGCCTGAAATCTGATGATTGATTACTTCAGTACCGACACCTGATACCTGGATTAGATCAAATCAGAACACATTCTATTAAATACTATAAACTGTTAAGTGTTGTTGTTTCATTTGGTACCAAATTTAAATGCTGAACAAAAAAATCTGTTTGTGTCAAGATCTAATGGAAATCAGTTATTGCCATCCCTTCCCAGTAATTACCTATACAGTACTACCACAGTTTCATACTGAACTGAAACCATTTTTAGACTTCTCATAAGGTGACAATCTTGAACATTGTTTCATTATTTCACCCTTTCCTTTTTGTTAAAACGTAATTTATGAAAGTAATATACCACTCTGGACAGTACAGAAAATGCCTACAGTACCCATGACTAAACATCACCATACAGATCAGAAATCAAACTGTTAGTTCATTGTGATCATCAGATTTATATTTAATTTAACTCTAACTGGACCTCCACTTCAAGGACTTGAAGAATGAAGTAGCAATTTTTACCGACCAATAAAAGTCTGTTTCAAGTTCTAAATATAGTCAACAGACAAGACAAAATCTGATCAAAAGTTGACAGAGAAGATAAAAATATATTTTCACACAGACCGCAAATACTACTGTACAAATAACACATCAGACAAATCGTCATTTTTCTAGATAAAATAAAGCTTTGTTTGATTTCACCCATGTTAGGCCTGGATCTATCTCTCACAGAAACACATACATATGCCAAATGTTCCCATAAAACAAACACACAAGTGTGCACACACTGAAACCTCTTCCTGTTTCCTAAGCATTTGGAAACTCAATCAAAAACACAAGGTTTAAGATTTACATCTGTGCCCTTTTATGTCTGTGGCCTCGAAGGGAAGAACGATCTTAGCCCAGCTGCAGTGAAGAGCTCACAACAAGGCCCAGTCTTCATGCTCCTGCATGCAGCACAACTGAAAACAATATCCACAATTCAGACATTCTCTGGTAAAAGCACTTCTTACAGGCACCGAGATATGGTCTGTGAACATCAGAGGCCCTTCCTGACAAAGAAAAAAAAAAAGACAAGAAACTGCGATCATCATTCTGTGAAGGAGACATAAAAAGAGGAAGAAGTCAGCAATGCTTTTATGTGCACTTATTAGCAGCTCAGATACACACCAGGCCAGAAATATACGATGTAACCTCCTGTCTTTGACAATGTTTCCACATAAAAATTGGTTGCTCCTTAATGGACCACATGATATTTCATAAAATGGGCAATGTTTGACAAAGTTTGTTTCTATCGTGTATGAAATATAAACTAAATATTTTGCAAATTTATTTGTGAATACAAAACACTTTTGAAATGACATCCGTTATGCTCTTGTATCCTTATATGTAGATATTCAGGTAAACAGTTGCATGTTGGTTGTTGTATTTCATCTGCATGTTTCTGTTTGACAAGTGTTTCCCATGTCCTGATCACACAAAAATATTTCAAACCACGAGTAGGCACCTTTGAACGTGCAAGAAATAAGCACTTGACATCTATCGCATAAATTATTGATACTGGCTGACAGGAGAATTACATCATGACATTGTCTGGCCGGACAAAGTGACCGTGACATCACCCATTGGGTTTCTGAAGGGCCGTTTTGAGGCCGATCAACTTGTTACTTCCTGGATGGCATCTTGGAGCCAAAAACAGTATGTAACCATATTTGGATGAATGGCAGTGGAGCTTATGAAGCGTTCATGTCAGGGGAATCATGGGAGAGCTAACATTAGCCGCTATCTTACTGATGCAGTAAAACTTCACCACGCAGTGTCAAAGTCATATCACAGTGTTGTTAGTGTAAACACTTACCCACAGCTACAGTCGAGTGTATCTCATGTATACCTATGCCCATATTGAATAAATAGAAGATACGAAGCTCTGAATCGGTCCGACATCGCTATAGCGAGCTGCTGCTATAGCGACATGTCAATCAAACCCTCGCACGGCAGTCATTTGTCGTATTATTTGCTGAAATATCCTAATAATGAAGCAAAAAGTTAAAAGATGAACCATCACATTACTTATTATAGGGTCCAAATAAAACGTTAGAGATCATGATGACCCATGAAAAAAAATGTATTCGCTTAGTATTTTCAGATGAAAGTCCAATCTATCTCTATGGGAAAAAAGCTTCTTGGAGGCGGACAATCGGTTTCCCAACGGCCAAGAGGTGGGATTACAACTCAGAGTTACTTCCGCATTGGCCTCACTGAGCAGCCCCAGTCACTGCCAAATCACCAAGTCAAAGGGTAATGTCACAGACACGGTGGTGCAGTGGGTAGCAGTGGGTAGCACTTGTGCCTCACAGCTAGAAGGTCCTGGGTTCGATCCCAGTTTGCATGTTCTCCCCATGTCTGCTTGGGTTCTCTCCGGCTACCTCCCACAACCAAAAACATGTACTAGGTGAATTGGCTACTCTAAATTGCCCATAGTTGTGAATGATTGTCTGTCTGTATAGTCATGAGGTCTCTGCCTCAAATTGTGAAGCGCCTAGAGACAATTGGCGATTATGACTGGCGCTATACAAATAAAATTAAATTGAAGTTTTCAAAAAAGTTCAACACCACAGTATTTTGTCAAGAGGAAAAAACATTAATTACTGTTTTAAAAGTTACCCTGAGATATTGCAGAAATTGTACTGTTTTGAGGTTTGAGCCTACAGTATTTTAACAGCATAACAACAGGTGGACAGAAAATGTAGGCATCACATCGGTAGACTGGTTTGAAATATGCTCCGAAATACACTGCTAACAATTACACCAGTTTATGTGTGCTCTTAAAATACTTGAAGAGGAAATGAAAATTATAAGAGGGAAGTGGTTTGGGTTTAAAATACACACAATCCAAGCCCAAATCTGGCCATGGGAATGGAACAGCCTGCTATACAAGGCCTGTTCAGTTTGTTGGCTTGTCTTGGTTACACAAAGTCCAAGCCCTCTGGTTATACAGCGTAGGATCATTGTTGGTAATCACACAAACACCACGACAGTTTCAAACACTGGTCATTAAAAAAAACTGCTTGCTAAGGAACATCTTGAAACAAATCATCTTGAGTTAGGTTAACCAACTACCTTTATTCAAAAAGTGAGATCTAGCCCTGTAGCTAATCCTGTTTTTGCACATATGCCATATAACACATTTCATTAGTGTCTGTAAACCATTGTCGTCACAAGCAGCACTTCCCTAAAACAATACAGAAGCAAAACCAAAGATGTGTTCAGCTCAGCAGACTGTCAAAGTAATAACATATCATTAGTAAAGGTTAAATCTTCATGGAGGTCATATCCAACAACTAGCAATAAGCCTCAAATAATACAATCTATAAAAAGGCACAGGAAATTATTTAGCTTAACATAAGGGCCACAGGATATAGGCAATTACCCAGGCCATAAAGCACTAGCCCTAACAGCTGAAGTAGCTGTCTCTCTCCCCCTTTTGTCGTTTCAGGACACGATGATGGGGGTTGTCTGGGAGGAATGTGTGTTTGGAAAAAAGCTCAGTGAAAGAAAGGAACGAGAGTGCAAAACAGGCCTCAGGTGATAAGATCACGACACCCACATTGGCAGATAAAACGCTGAGCTGTCAAATCAATCACCCAAGATAGGAAGAGGACACAGGGAGAGAGGAATCACTGAGGATCACCTGACTGGCAACACACAATAGCACAGAAGTGCAGGAATCTAAAACAATGGGGTCTTACCCTAAGCAGGTTCAACAAACTCGAGAAAAAACTGAGAAAATGGAGAGATTACTTTTTGCAAAATAAGTCTGTATATTGACTGTAATTTGAAGGTCTACTAGCAGATTTGTATGGAATAATTAACATTTAAATGTTTCTAAAGAATGTCACTTTATCAGAAACATTTGTACTTAGCTGTTGTTTGTCACATAAAAGCACACACAACTTCAATGCTTCAATGCTTTATGGCACCTACCAAACTGCACAGATAATATTGAGCACTGATACAGCCCTTGATATTTGACACAATATCAATATCTCAAGATGTATATTTCACCCATGATAGTGCCTAAAACAAACACAGCTAAATAGGATAATTTTTATGTTGTAAAACTGGAATGATGGTGAAACACCAGGTTGCATGAACATGAAGCTATTATGCTATTATGAAGCTAATAGGAATAGGTGTTTGTGCATCAGTGAAAGGCGAAAAATAATTTCTAAAACCAAGCATGATGTCCTCAACTCAAAGATACTCATAGTTAGCATCAGAAGGAAAGTACCCAGAAAAAAAATTATATGACACTCTACTTTGTACTGTATGTTCTATTGAAATCACACTCTTCACATGTATAAAATACCTTTGCAGCAGAGGACACAGATTATTGAGACTAGGAGCAGAAAGGCACACTGAAATGCTACTGTGCTTTTGAAGATAAATATTTTAGATAAACATGACATTCACAGAGGTTGCTTTCACATATTTCCATAAACCTCCCACTTGTCACAGAATTACTTCAGTAGTTACATTAGTCATTAAACTACACTCTCCACACCAACATATATCCCAGACCGAACAAAAAAATCTTCCAAGTCACCACATATGTGCCTTCTGTTCATCTCAGCCTTGTGAACCGAGACGTATCAAGGCCACCGTACATGTTCTCACTAGAGGACTCGCTGTGTGTACACTGCCTCATCCCAGGATCTGTCACTCAGACAAAACTATCTCAGAAATATTTCTTAATGCAGTTTGTGTCGCATTCCAAAATAAATCTTTAATGGAGTTGAAGTATTATCTCAACTTGGTCGGTTTGTCATTAAATAAATGCCTTATTACAGTTATTCAACCCACCATTTATTTTACAGCATTCTATTACAATGAAAACAGAAATATATTCATTACCATTGTCCACAGCTTGACCCTTTTAATGTCATCATCTCATCGAACCACCTTCATCTCAATGTACTTCACATGTATTGGTACCTGTAATCGTCAAGACTGTAATTTTCTTACATATTTCACTAATAGGCTTAGTATATGCAACTTATTTATATCAAATCTCCCTGTACAATTGTTGTTTACAAAGCCTAATAACCAAACAAATACAATTAAAGCATTGTATGAAGCATGTGTGGATTAAAATGTTTAAAAATAACTAAGTCTATGTTATACATTTTCAATGTTGCGTATTTCCAACTGTTCAAATTGAGTTTATTCACTGTAACTCTCCATCCATCAGTTTATTGTTGTCATACCCTCTTTAGATATTAAAATGTAATGCTGCTTGTAGGTAATTTACTAGAATGAAACATCATGAAGAAGAATTTATTTTATTTTGCTGCTTCTTGGAAAAGCTGAATAACTAAGGTCGATCATGCAAATGTTTGTTATTTATTGTGACAGACCGTAGGGGAAGTAGTGGATCAGCAATGCACAGTACCTGATGGCTACAGATATTGTTTTGCCTTCAAAATGTGTACAGTATTTAAATCCATAATCGCAGTGACAATCTTGACCTAAGTCCTAAGCATAAACCATTTTAATAAATTTAAACAAATATGAATGAGAATTATGTGGATTTATCTCATTTAAAATGTAGCCACATTGACTTAACAGTATAATAACACCACATACAAAGTAGCACACAAATTTAAAATCACGCAAAGTATATATGTATTCTGAATAAGCGTGTCATAATGAAAAGCATATAATGGAAGACTAGTGAAAATAAATGATTCAGGCCATCTTTGGTATTCTGCTCACTGCCTTTACATGAATCATACTACTGAGAGGTGGTGGAATCATAGCAACAATGTTTGGATCACTTCGCCATCTTAGCTGCTGCCATCACAGAGAGTGGAACAAACCCAGCATATACACCACTGTGGCAGTATGGGTCCAAAAGTCAGGCCTACGGGAGTCATAAAGAGGTTGCAGAGGTTGTATAAATAGCTCAATTCCACTGTCATTTCACTCTCTAGAGATTCAAATGACTGTTCACCTTCTTCCTCACATCACGAGTGCAGGATGTTACACAGTTTAAACAAATTCATGACTAATCACCACAGATGAATTTCGTTTGTCAGTGGTTCACTGGCAAGTGAAAAAACAAACCTGACATGTATTACATAAAACAACACGAGTGTAGTTCAAGGACTAAGCCAGCATGCATCGAAATCAATCAGCCTCGCAACAGCCAGATCGACGGGATGGGGACAAACATGGGTGTGCATCGAACATAAAACTATGACACTGTAAATGGCTGAAGAGAGCATATGACTACCTCTGTGACAAATACATTATGGAGGAAAAAATCCTGCGGTAAGTGAAGAAAACGTGGGTTAAATAAAAGCAACCCCGTTTGAAAAAAAATAATAGGCATGCAACTGTGTTAATACGTGTTGTGTTTTAGAATAAAAGCAGGAAATGTGATCATTGTGTGATCGTCGGTGCAATGCGAAACAGTGTACAGTGCTGTGAATGGGCAGGCAGGTACTTTATGAATGGAGAGGATCATGTGACCGCAGCACCTCCCGAAGCAGATATTTCTCACTGACTGTCAACAAGCGCACACAAGGGATCAGCCCATTAAAACAATACCAAAAACGCCACTTGAAATGGGCGCGACGTGAACAAAAACCTTATAACCGCACAGATTAGCACTGCCGCCCGCAGGTTCCAACCATCTCCGTCGTGAAATGTGACGTCTTTTTAAAGCGTTTTTATGAATGGAGATTGTGATATGTAAATGAGCGTGATTGAGAAAAAAATGGCATCTTCAGCTCTTCGACGCTGACATTGCCGCAATCAACTCGAGCGATTTTCATGAAAGAAAGGCAGGGATAAAATACAAAACATGATCTAGGCGATTTTAATCGATGATTATGTTCGGAAATCATGGCGGACAACAGCTACATACAGCCCGAGTCTGTCAATATAACGCTGTCTGATCGCGATGTACTGATCAGACCTATGCAGCAAAAACGACTACTTATTCAGCTTTATATGCTACGTTTTATTTGCAACCAGTAGTCCTTTATGAATGTGACAAACATTTACAAATATTCAAAGCATATAATTATACTGTTAAATACATTACACACAGGAAAGGTTAGCATACCTATAATTACTATGACTTAATATGTGTTTTCACACTAAATTAAATGAAAAGAGCAACATTAAAAACAGAATTTAGACGTTTTCTTATATAAAGGGCCTGTGCATTGGCTTGTCATTCACTGCTCTTCTTAAGCTCCTTTTAGCAAGTGTTTTATATTAAACTGAAAAACAGCCAAACAAAAAGATTATACGTCTGTCTGTGGCTCGCGTTGTTAATAATAATAATAATAATAATAATAATAATAACAACAATAATAATAATAATACAGTACATGTCAAGAAAAGTGATGAAAAACCAGCGTCGCTTGGTGAGAAATGTCATTGAAGAAACTGTGGTAGTGTGTCCCAAAAGCGTGTGTTCATTTCTTAAGACATGAGACGACTGAAGGTTGTGTTTTAGGTGTAAATGCAGAGAATGTGCAAACAGTACTCACTCGTTGTTTGGATTTGTTGAATCTTCACTCATTTTTTTCCTCACGGGGATCCAAATCCTAGCAATAGCATCGACGACGCAGTGACGGCGGGATAAAATACCACAAATATCACCATTTTCCTTCACATATAGAAACGAGCCCCTATTTAGGATAGTAAGTAAACGATGTACAAAGGGGCATGCCTAAGTAAGCGTCCCTGTGAAACCCAAAGTGAAGCTAGCTTAACGTTAGCTTTGCTGGCTGGAACTAATGTTAAATCGCGAGGAGGAATGACAACCGTTGATTCATTTTATCCTCCCTGGAAGTAAAATCCGACCACAACAAATGGGCCAACGGAATCATCCTTTTCTTCATAGACACATCCCCGCTTTGCAGAATTCAGTATATATCCTTAAACTGTAGAAATTCTTGTAGACAGTAGCGTTTGGCAGGTTATTTATGGCTGGCTATCGAGCATCCACTCGCCAACTTCAGGGTCCAGGACAACACTTGAAAAAGCGCTGTGTAGCGTTGCTCCGTCAACGTGTCCAAGTAATGTGCAGTAAAGGCATCCAAAGCCCCAAAATGGTTAAACTGCTTTCGGTATTGATACTGACGCGTTAAGTAAACACACGTAGAACTGAGGTTTCCTTGAGAAGTTGCTGGACATCTGCTTTATTCGAACTCCATTTTCAACTCGGGGGGGAATGAAACATCGGAAAACTGGGCGGATGTGTCGACCCTCGCTTGAGAAAATTAGATCCTTCCGCGACGTAGTAAAACATAAGGTTTTGGTAACTGAATGCGACTTAGTAGGAAACGATTTATCATCTGTCGTTAAAGAGATGTATATAATACACTAAACTACTTTCCCTTATAGAAGTACGCGATTGGGTTTCTTTGCGAAGTTCACCTAAAGTAGTCCCTGCACTTCCCAAAAGAAGTTTCCCTTCAATCACGCATTGATACAAGAGGGAAGCGTCTGTGTGATAGCACGCAAAGTAGAAAATAATCTGTAGGAAGGTCTTGCAGTCTGACACACAGATTCAGCCATTAACAATTTCTCTTGTAGTCTTTCATAAAGCAGATTTGCCGTTTCGACCGCCCCTTAAGCACGTTTACAATGCCTACGTTAAAATTGTGGGGAAATGCTATCAATGTCCACAGCTACTGCAGCACGTGGAATTACATCAGATTCCTTTCATGATTTATGTAGCCAAAGCCAATTCCCGACGCGACTTTTATTCATTATTCAGTCATATGACGTAGAGCCATAGCTGCAAGACAAAATGTAAAATGAAGGGTTAGGGAAAGGTCATTTAAGAATGAACAAAAATAACATTTTCAGTCACGTGTGTTTTTTGTCAAATTGTGAATTATACAGCATGGCACTGTTTCAGTCATACTGCATCATAGATAGATAGACAGACAGACAGACACTTTATTGATCTCATAAAGGGAAATTACAATGGTATGCTGTTCCACAAAATAATGTTTTTTTCACAATTAAGCTTTTTGAATAGGGTTGCATAATTTGGTGCAAAAATAATTTGCTATTATTATGGGCAATATTGGAATTGTCACTTGCTTAGAAATTTAGAAATAAAGATAAACATTCAAAGCAGCATGAAAAACAAGACCTGAAAAAATACAAAAGCAAATTGTGCCTCCCTTCTTGAATGTTGTTTTCTTCCATTTCTGCAAATTAGATCACCACAGACTTCCTCAAGCTAGACCTTTAAATTGCAACCTTATGTGACTGTATAATTGGATAGACTGATATTACAGTTGCAAAGTCATCCATTGTGCAGCCTTATTTTTTTAATTACTTCATCCTTGGGAAGTTGACAGGTAATCTTCATCTCCCTCCCATTCATGTTATAAAAGTTGGCTGGTGGAAGACTTCTCAGAATAATCAAACTGAAGTTCCCAGAAAGTTCACATATGCATCTACAATTCTTATTTTCAAATGTGTTAAAAAGCCTTGCAGAGCATATCAGTGCTGTGGTTGCGTAAGACTTAAATGCTATTGGATTTCTGTGCTGTGTGGAATGGCAAGAGATCAGGCTAAATGATTCTGCCTGGTTGTCATAGTGACAGCATGTTGTGTGAGAAGTTTCTTTGTATTTTTCTGGCTTTCATACAGCTTGTGCCACTGCCTTATGTGGCAGTCATATAAAGCATCCTTCTTTGTCATGGCACAGAGATAGCTAGGACCTTCACGTGTGCATCCCTGACACATATTGTAGACCTTGTATGGTATTTGACTAGAATTTCTGAGGTTTCTTGAAGCATTACAGTGTTTTCCTCAGAATAAAAGGTCATCAGGGACTATCAGATGAAATGAACAATAAACATTGAGGAACCAACAATATACACATCATTTTGATATGAAGAAAATAGGTCTCTTATTCTAAAACCCCTTGTTTTTGCTACACAAGTAACACTTTCACTCATTCATGTTTAAAGAGGTTGCTTAATTCAGCACAATACAAAATGAATTTTCCCACTGGCATGTTTCCACCAGGGTAGTCAGAATTCAGGAAGTCAGTCGTCTTTTTTGTGTTACAAATGTGGACAGCCCAGTGCATTTCCTGTGTTTTCCACACACTACACTCAACAATCTGTAGTGTGCTTAAACACAGAAACAGGATGTTTTGCTGACAGGCATCCATACACTTCTCTAAGTGCAGTCAGGGTCATCACAATTCTTTCTCTAAGACAATCAACAAACTACCATTCCTGAACAGCCAACTCACAAACATAACCACAGAACTGCAGGAATCTAAAACAATGAGGCCTTAGCGTGTTCAACAGTCTATGCAGGCAAATGAGCTTCACTGAGAAAATGGAAGCAGGTCCTTTACAGCTAGTTGATGTGTCAAGGAGACGTTGGTTCAAGTCTGGTTAATTTTGCCAGGTGATATTAAAAAGTAAACATTTCTTGTACATGTAGGAAAATTCAATCTGTACATCAAATCCATCTTAGCACAATGGGATGGTGCCCAGGACTATCTCCAGATGAAAACCAGTAATTATTTATATTTTTACTATATCTGATACTTAGAGTACATCTCATATTTTGCATGTATTATTTTCGTGAGTAATGAGTTGATTGGTTCTTCTTGTCCACAACATGTCATTGCTTTGTTGGCTGTCCGACAAATAGATGAATTTGAATCTGAGTACCTTGGTCAATGGAACTGATGCCACAGTCAACCTACCATACATGATGTGTGTGGTGGAAGCAGAAGACCCCTGCATGACATGGTGAGAGCATGCAAACAACAGAAAAATGGCCTGGTCTGGGAATTGAACCTGTTAACAGTGGCACAGATTACATAACACAGCTAATATAGTGTAGCTAACATAACCCAATGTAACATTCATATACAGACATCAGCATGTAAGAAATTTTTAGCACTTGGTTGTCACATAAAACCTCAATATGGTATGTGTAATTTGTAGACACACCCTTTACCCCAGTGCCTTTGCAGAAAGATAAATAATAATGTAAAATAGTTTGAAGTAGAAACAACAATGCACAAGTACAGATACTTTTAAATAAATTAATATTTTGGATAAACATGACACAGTATAGAGGTTACTTTCAAATACAAATCTTGCACATCTCCCTAAATATCCAGTAAACTTTAAATGTCCCATACAGTAGGCTTTAAAGGCCCCATACTGTGAAAATGTATGGTTATTGGGTCTTAAAGTTTATATAAACTCAGTGATGTAAAGTAAAAGCTGTGAAAATCTGAACATTTGCAGCGCTGCCTGTCCTGATGAATTCCCATAATAAGATAGACAACAGGAAAAGCAAGCCATTATTGGATTTTTGTGATTTGTGGCATCACAAGTCATAACTAGTCACCGTCCACTTAAAATGCATACATCCAACCCCAATGAGCCTGTAGAATTCCAAATTTCAAATCAAACTTTTAAAACATCTAAAAGTTGCAACCAATTACATTCAAGCTCAAATTAGCTCCCATAAGCATTGTGTATTTACTGAATATGATCCTAGAGAACTTTGGAATGACCTGCAATTAAAAAAATCAGAGCATTTTCTGACGAAAAGTACAGTAGGTGGGTATGACACTTTGAAGTAAATTCAAAGCATGTGTCGCAGAGGTAGAAGGTCATCAGAAAACAAAAACATCCATCCATCTTCTACCACTTCTCCGGGTTGGGCCGCGGGGGCAGCGGCTTGAGCAGGGAAGCCCAAACTTCTCTCTCCCTGGCTACTTCATCCAGCTCTTCTGGGGGGACCCCGAGGCATTCCCAGGCCAGCTGAGAGACATAGTCCCTCCAGCGTGTCCTGGGTCTTCCCCAGGGCCTCCTCCCAATGATCCTTCCGCAGGTTCACCTACGGAAACATTGTTACAACTTTTACTTCCTCTAGGTAGTCAAATTTGATCATCTTCTAGGCGCTCAAAAAAAAAAACAAGCAAAAAAAAAAATCTAATTAACACCCTTTATTTTGTCAACACCCTAACTCACACATACTGTGTAAGTGCTACAGATAAAGATTCATTGGTTAAGATATGGGACCTTTAAGCTACACTCTCCACATCAACACATATGCTACTAGGTGACATGAGGGTAATTAAAGGTTCAATACATCAATATAATTGTTGACGTAACATGATGCTGTTTTCAAGCTAATACCATCCCAGTTACCTACATCTGTGATTTTCCATGACATTCAATACATGTACATTTTTAATGTTGACTTCGGTGACATTCACTAATTTTGCATGTTTACATAAATAAATGTGTATCATAGCGTGCAATTCACTGACTTAAGTGATAAGGCAGTCTAATTCACTGCATATTTAAAACTCCAAAATATCTATCTAAGGAACTCTTAGCATGGGAGATTTTTTTCCTTCCTTGTATTAGGCCATGACTAGAATCAGATGACGACCTCAAAAACACAGGTGATGTGATCACCAGCTCCCAGCAGCACAAGCAGCCTGTGGTCACAAGAGAGGAGTGGTGAAGGCCTTTCTTTGTACACCAACTAAGAGGAGGAAATTCAGTGTCTGTGTAGTTGCCGCCATACAGTCTGCAGAGACCTCAGGGCATCTCGTGAGAGAGGCCGGAGATGGCTGATGACAGCTCCTGTAAATAATCTAATCTGAAGTCTGAAGATCCTCTGACTCGGTTTTATTTAACCTCCTCATTTTCTTGATTGCTTCATTTTTAGATATACAGTCACTTCACCTTCAGTTAATTTGTGGTAAAATGTGCTCTATTGTCATCCAAATAGTGAAACAACATCTGTATGCACAGTTATGGGACCTACTGGACAACCAACATCAGAGGGTTTAGGGCAATGTGGGCCAGGAGGTGTGGCTTAAAGAGGACATACTGATTTTTAAACGCCTGGAAGCTGAACACAATGCATACCTATGATTAGTGTGGGTCTTGGCTTCAGAAGCCTGCAACTTAGGTACACTAATTGTAGGGTGGCAAGTCAAAAAGGTGTAGTGACTAGAAGGGAAGGAAGTGTGAGGGCCTTCAGGCATGTTTAGATATGTATTGTGTACTCTGCGCTCTGTCTGTCTGTGCGTGTATGTTTGTCACAAGTGTGGAATTAAAGATGTTTTCAATATATGAGAATCACTGATATTTAAGCAGCGTGGCAGGATTTTGTTTTTAAGATGTCATTTTAAGAATGTCTTAAGCTTTGTATGCACTGTCCAATTTTGAGAAAGATGACAAAACACAGTGTTTTTTAAATATTTATTTTTAACATTGCCAAAACCACCAAAGGCTCTTATGTCCCCAGTCTCTGAGCCTGGGAATTTTAACAAACTTATCCTCTGCAGAGGAAAGTAGTTCTTGGTCTTCTTTTCCTAGAATGATACTCATGAAAACTCATTTCATCATAGCATTTGGGATGACTACCTTGTGAATCTGATGAGAGAATGTCACGAATGTGCAAAGCTTTCATCAAAGCCAAATGTGGCTACTGTGGACAATCTAAAATTTAAAACATTTTCTCAGTTGTTTAACACTTTTTTGTTCATGACATAGTTCAATATGTGCTCCTTGACACTTTGGATGGCTTCAGTATTGGTAATGTATCAAGATCTAACTGTATTCTTATGATAATGCACCCATGTAGGATGACGGTTTGGGTGCACACTCACCTCTGCACGTCTATTGCCTATCGTGTCTGTCTGTGCCCCATCCAGTATGAACACAATCACTTGCTTGCTGGTACAGAAGGCGATCCAGAAGTGAGAGTATATTTTTATTTGTACATCCACCACATATGTCAGGCTTTCTGACTTATGCAGGTATATGTTACTTTAAGTGTGTTTGCGACATTATTCCGTGCTGTAATCTGAGTTGCTTGTTACAGCTTTGAACCACTTGTAAAAAAAATGACTGGGATTCTATAAAATCAGAATTAATCACAATATTAGTAAAGCAAAAATAACCCAGAGCTTTGAATAAGGCCTGAACAAGAAGTTGATTTCCACTTCCGTAGGCAACTAGAAGGGTGTCTTGAAGACAATGTGGATGATAGGTCACTGGACTGGAATTTATCTGAAAAATTAAATACGGAACCAGGTCTTAAAATAGGAAAGTTTAAGCATGAGAAATATGAAACCTGATGACATGATATATACTACATCCATAGAAGCCAAAAGACATCATAGTATGCGTTAGCAGTGTTGTTGATGACTAATTGCACATATTTGAGGTTAAATGGGCTAAAGGTCAACTAAAGAAGCGCCAGTTCTTTGAATGACCACTTGAAAATGGCTTTAATCCCCAAAAGCCCCCATGCTGAAAACCCAACATTACAGGCGAAATAAACAAGTTTACAGCCTGGTACAAAGAACAGTTGCGGTCGCTATAGCCAAGATGGTTTGCCAGATTACAGTGTGCCTTTTTGGTTTTGTAATTCTTTGTTTTTATGTTTCTTATGCTGCTTTTATGTGTTTCTCTGTGTAATTTGACTTTTGTGAGGCACTTTATGATTTTTGCCTGTGAAAGGTGCTATAAAAATACACAGCTCACTTAATAATGTCCCCATTTATGACAACTGTAAACAGCACTTACGTTTCCAAAAGGATAAAATTCAAACCTAAGGCTGTCTTTTAAATATCAGGGTTTGAATCTAGACTTGAAAACAGTTAACACTTAAGGCCAACATGTTAAATTTGTTTCATTTGCAGCTACAGAAATGGGAAACTTTGCTACTTTGGTTTCGGCCACAGTTAGCTTTTTTAGGGCTGGGGACTATGTAACTTCCTATTGTTTGTGTGTTATGCGTGGGCTTGATTGAAACCTGATCTTGTTGGGGAAGCTGTGTTTAGGGTGAGGTGGACAGGCCTTTGTTGCTGCCTGAGGGGTGTTTATTTGGCGGCTTCAGTTGGCTTCCCTGTAATCATCATCCAGCCCGACAGGATAGAAGGGATTAATGAATATGTTGGAGGGGAAGTTACAGATGATCATTTACCATTCTCATGGGGAAAAGAAGGAACTGAGCGAGTTTTTGTTGAAACTCCACAGTGTTTGTGGATATATATGCACAAGAGACATGAAGAGTGTCCATCACTGTTATTATCATTAAATAGTGTCAATATTCTTATTCTAATTTGTATATTTTTTATTATATTTGGATCTCAGAAGGCAAGTTAAACTCATATGTCATTGCATTTTTGTCACCACTGCATGCTTTTGAAATTAAAGTATTAATTTAAACAAAATCATATTAAATATTTTTTCTGTTATGTAGTTTGGACCACTAGGGGTCTCTCAAAGCAAAAAAGAAGATGATCCATTGTAGGCTGCACCAGGGGGTATGAAACAGTGTACTTCCTGTCCAGCAGGTCGCCACAGTCACAAGGTTTGAAAACATCATGTGGATAGATGGATGGAAGTAGATGAATAAGGTCAGGGTAAAATAATAATATGCAGACATAATACTGTATGTTATTGCTGATATTGCTGATGCTATGAGGTGATTCACACTGCCAGTATCCCAACCAAAATCTGAGAGATGACACGTTGAGTGGATGAGAGAAAGTAGAATAATAAGGTCTGCGTTACACAGATGGCACATTTTCATTGGTAACTAACATTTATTTTATTTGGTTGCTTGCTCATGAGATTTATGTTGTGAGATCCCATAACAGTGTTTTGTTGAGACAAAGTCAGTTTTCTCATGAGCTGTGCGTTTGGGAAATGCTAATGCCAGAGTGTTTAGAAGACATGTGGCTTATGAAAAAATGGGTCCAATACTCATGTTTGGGCATTTGGGACAAAATAATTGGTCAATATCTTGAAATCTTCTCTAATTAGAATAAACAGAACAGAGGATGTCGCTAGTCTTTTAAAGTGGTGGGATGGGGGAGGTACCATGTGATGCTGACCCAGGAAGTCTTTTGTAATTGGACTGTTATTCTCCATAGTCTGTAATAATGTAGCTGCTAGTGGTGGTTTATAGACTACTACCAAAAAGTGTATATCAAAGATGGTTAAACCTGTTGTGATATCACCTATAGGTTTCTGAGGAGCTGTTTGGAAGCTCAAACAAGGCGCTTCCAGTGGCCATATTGGCACCTGATTCAAAAATGAACTTAAATGTGTGAAGGGGCTGAGGGGGATTAAATGTAAACGGTGAAGGTCTTCAGCTTGGGCATACAGTACCTGTTAATCAAAAGCACCTATGGTCATAATTATGTGCAAATATCCTTGTTTGGATCATCCAAACTGACAAGTTAGATGATCCAAATCCCCCCTCGTGTTTGCAGAGGTAGAAAAAACTAAAGAGCCCAAACCCATTTTTTTGTACCAGGTGTTAAACACTTTCCTGCCCTAACTTTGGACATTTTAACAGGGGACTCTATGGAGATGCCCCCTGTGGAAACTGACGGTACTGCATTTGTGACACTTCCACATTTAACTCACGCCACAGCCACAAAGGTTGGCGCTTGACTGGTAAGGGACAGCACTAATGAGCCAATTAAAGCTACCAAAATACTACATTGTACAGTTATGGTAATTACAATATAATCACTGTTACACAAAGTTAAGGATTTTTGTTCGCCTGTTTAGTATCTATTCCCTCTCATGGGTGTGGACAGCTGAGACTGCAATTAGATAAAAAAAAATTGTAAGCTAACAAAAAATGCCTAGCTCCCAGCATAAAACAGACTGTGACTCAAACCTGTTAAGACTTACTCATTAGACATTTATATATTTTAATGTGGTAATTTTACATTTTATACATTTAAATATATACAGGGACTCTTTTTACAGTTTTATTCCCCATAAAATAAGACAGAATCAGTAACTGAAAAAAAAACAAAGCAGGACTTCTCCTATGATTTTTTGTGGGGGTGTTAAGATATTCTCTGTGCTTCCAAACATCCTTTCAAAGAACTACTCACATGGACAGATTTTTTAATGAAATTCTCATAACAATAAGTAGGATGCCCCTCCTCAGCTGTGCAGCCCCTATTCCCATCCTCTTTTTCTCTCCCTTATGGCCTCCTCCACTTAATCCTCCCGCTCATCTGGGAACCACCAGCACCCCTCCATGAAGAGATGCATTGTGCCCAGATTATTTGATTGTTTTCAGATGTTGGAGCTTTCCTACACAAAAGAGGAAGAACAGAGTTTGTATAAAAGCCCTCGGCTACTTGGCCAATAGATGGACGCACTGGGAGGGGGAGAAGAGATCGGTGTGGGGCTCAGGGAGCGGACACACGAGTCAGGAAGTGACCCCTGCAATGCCAGATTACAAACAATGTGCTCTCTCAACTTCTGCAGTCCTCGCTGTGGAACATACCACTTCTGCGTCAGCCAAAGGGGTGGTGCTAAAGACAGCATCAGCCCTTGCTCAGTCTTCCTCTCTCTTTCCACTCAATGCTGCATCCATTCAGTGAGTGGCAGAGGGAGTAGTGGGGTGGGGGTAGATGGGCCAGGAAGGCACTTCACTGATGAAAAGTCGCCACATGGAAATGGATGAGAAAAGGGTTGGAGGGGGGTTTGGTGGAGCAGCAGGGCGGGAATTAGCTACCAGCAGACATGAACGAAGATCCTGAAAGGGAGGGAGGTGAAGGATGAGAGTGCAGAGATGAGAAAAGAGACAAAGATAGTGATAGGGAATGCAAGACTATAGAGGAAGTGAATGTTAGGGAGGAATGCCAATGAGTCTGATTCAGAGCTTGTCAAGCATGGAGTCCTGTGCCTGTCAAATAGCATGGAACCAACAGCCTTATTCATTGTCTGATGGTGGAACCGTGTGGAAGGGGAATAGCATGTTAGCACTGAATGGAGCTTTTGTTCCAGGGCTGTTGTGCTTTTACATTTGTCCAAGTCTAAAGATACTGTCTTTGCTTACAACAAGCCTCAACTTGAGGTTCTACTTGCCCTCTTATCAATCCATCCATAGCCCCATCATGTTTTTTGTATCAGGCACTTGACAGCTTTTATCCTATCTAACACTCAAGAAGAGATGATCATTATCACATTCTTCAGACCTTTGTGGTGTTTGTTTGATATAGATCACTTGGTATTTTCTGTTCTATTCTTGTCAAGTCTAGAAAAAGACAAACCTAAACAAGTCTCCTGATGGATGAAAGGAAAGGCCCTGATGGGTTACTGCACATTCATTTCCTGAAGACTTGTTTATGTTAATGTGCACATTTTCTAAAACTACTTGTTTTTCTTTACATTTTGCCATTAAAACAGACACTTTCAAAACAAACTTTCTAAACTGAAGACTTTATGTGTGTGGCAGATATATAGGCTACTCTTAGGAATTCTGTGTTCATAAATTAATTGCCAAAGTTGTGCCTTACATTATTTATTCCTCTGGGTCTATAGTTTAACATCTGCCTGTCACAATGATTTATTAGAGTGTTTGTAGTTACTTTTGCAATTGTGAAAGGAAGGGAAGAAATACCCTTTAAGACAACATGCTTAAATCTACTACAGCCTTAAAGCTTCATTAGCAAAAATTTTACACTAACCTTTTACTATACTGTAATTTAAGTGAGCTGAAAGGGCAATGTGCCGTGCTGTGGGGTGTAAAACCACATGACTGACAGCTGTAATAACCAGTCCCTGACAAGAATTAACAGAAAAATCTAAATAATTGCAAAAGGGATTTTTCAACAGGCCAAATTGCTGTGTTTAGGACACTTGTTTTGACTAATAATTCAGCAGTCTGAGACATAATTGTCCATGAAATATCAATAACCACATTTGAAAAGGGTGGAACCAGCAAATGGTGGCTCTTTTTGCTTAAAATCATTGAAACAATTAAGATAATGCCAGAAAATTAGCTTTTTTAATGCTGAAGCTCAAGCTGAAGTTGATTTTCTATTTGTCTCAGGAACCCATCTTTTAATTAATTAACAGACTCCGCAGAAGTCAAATGTTGTGACTCCACTTTTCCATAGTTACATGATCAGCATTACATCATCTATTTTCAGACTACATTTAGGACAGAGGGGAAAGAGTTGCATGAGGTGGGACTGTATTGTACATGCTGTAGTTTTTGCCTAACCCCCAAATTGAGTTCTTAAACTCTTAAGCCATAGGCTCTTTTTAGGATTCTTCCTAGGAATTTGATATTTGATCTTGGAGTTGTGTTTGGTTTTGTGTAAACAGGACTTAAATATGCTTGTAGTGGAGTTTCTCCTGTTTAATTTGATGTGCAATATAACTATATATTTTCAGGTGATTAGTACTGTGTTTTATGCTTTTTGTTGCAAAAGAAGCCATGCTAGGTTTTCATGGATTTATGAGACTTTACAGTGCCTTAAGTTTGATTCATATTTAACCTAACCTCAACCATAGTAACAACATACATAAATTTACCTTACATTAACCCTAATGTAGCCTAAAGTTAAAGCAAGACAAGTGTTAACCCTCAAAGTGAAAGATCTACATTGCGGAGACTGGCTTTATACAAGCTGTATCCCTACAGTGTTACTGTAAAAAGGTTTGCATCCCCCATAATGTAGGAAAAACATGGATACACACTCACACACATGTACATGCACACACACACACACCACACACACACCACACTCCACCCCCGTCTGCACTGTCATGTGTGACTCACAGTGCATTGCGGCTCTGTATGAACTTCAAAAAGAGGCTGGCTGTACATTCACAGTGTATTCAACCCCTGCTCTTTAAATATCTCAGCCTACTCCAAACAGAAAAATCCATGCATTAAAAATGACTGAATCACACAAGAATTAAAGAGGCAGAGAAGATCTTTTCACACAGAGTAGAGCACAACAGCAGCACTGTACAGACAGTGGTAGTTTGTCTTTGTGTAAAGCCTATTAATGACACTATTTCAAAACGCATATGCGCATTTACACAGATCTGGTTATGTTAAAAAGTGAGATGTTCTCAACGTACGTGTTTGCTTTTGTGGAGTTCATGTTATAGTCTTTCTTTGTGGTAGAAGCCTGTGATTTATGCATGTTAGATAACTCAAATTCTACCTAACAACAGTCTTGATTGCACCCATAATAATGTCACCATGATTTCTATGTAGAGGACTCAGGTTGGTTTTTCAACAACAATGTTAATGCCTGGTCAGAATTTCTTTAAAGTTCGCCTACTGTGAAAATCCCTGTTTTGGGGCTTAATAGGTTTACATCAACTCTGTTGTAAAATAAAAACTGTGAAAGTATGAGCTTGTTGTCAGTCTGTAGAGATCCCCCA
This sequence comes from Pseudamia nigra, assembly GCA_029823295.1. Taxonomy (NCBI): domain Eukaryota; kingdom Metazoa; phylum Chordata; class Actinopteri; order Kurtiformes; family Apogonidae; genus Pseudamia; species Pseudamia nigra. Next base: position 1,218 of record JAQQAE010002807.1, on the reverse strand, counting down.
CAAGTCATAACCAATCGTAGTCAAGCTAAAGTTCATTAGACCCACCAATAGTCAGTATTCATGACATTTTTTTTTTAGAAAATTGTCCATGAAAAGCTCATTATTCTGTGTTTACAATAGCCTTGTGTCAGAAAATGATCCCAGGTTCCCTTTAGAATGACCTACTACTAATAGGAGCATTTTCTGATGAAAAGTGGGCAGGCATCTAATCAGTGTCAGTGTGTGATACCCAAGGAAAAATCAAATCAACACTATTTATTTTGCCATCAGCCTGACATAATTCTTTAATAGACACACATAAGTGGTACAGGCATAGGACCTTTAGTTCCTCTTTCTAACACTCTGTTATGATGGAATCTGGTCATTGTTGACAGCAGCAAGCAGACATTGTACCATGACTACTGTAGAAGAGCAGAAGAGAGATGGATGAGGTCAGTACAATTTCATACGTAGAAAGAATTTCTCTAGTGTACGTTATCACATGGATGTAGGCAACTGAGATAATAACTAATGAGTATTAATTTCAACAAACTATTCAACACATGTTCTACAACCTACTGGCTCACAATACAAAACAGATTCCACCACCAAATTCATAATGAGGTGATGTCCCACAATTTTAGATGATGAAAGTTTTATTAAACAGTATACTTGGACATATATTTGGGTATCATGTTGCTATTTTGAAAAATGTCAACTTATACGTATAGCTGCACTGTATGACCACCTTTAAGTAATTCATATACAATCTAAAAGCTTCAAAGTGCACCAGCTGAGACTGTAAGCGGTGGAATGAGGGTCACACAACACAAGAATACGCAGTGTATTTTTAACAAACTGGTTAAGAGAGCTGGCTCTGTACGGGGCTGCCCCCTGGACTCCATCGAGGAGGTGGTGGACAGAAGGATGTTAGCCAAGCTGACATCCATCATGGACAACACCTCCCACACACTGCATCACACTGTGGTGGACCTGAGCAGCTCCTTCAGCTGGAGACTGTTACAGTACATCCACAGTGCAGGAAGGAGTGTTACTGCAGGTCATTCCTCACCACAGCCATCAGACTGTATAAATCCACACAGTGATATCATATGGACATTAAACACTCCACACTAAAAAAAACACTCACTCATATTCATATGACACTCTACTCCTCCTCAGTTGTGCTGTGCAATTTTAAATTTTAAATATAAGCCCATTATTCTCTGCACTTTAACC
>JAQQAE010002806.1:0-21497 GCA_029823295.1 Pseudamia nigra | reverse complement strand
TTAAAAATGTGACATTTTTGGATGGTGCGCCTTATAATCCGGTGCGCCTTATAGTGCGGAAAATACGGTAATCAATTGCTTATTCTTAAGAGGACTTTTACTTGAGTCTACTTGGGGGGAGGGGGAGGTACAGAACAGAGGACAACCCTGAATTTAAATGGCATCCCAACACACAATGCACTTCTACGTTCACTCAGAGTAATCACATGAATTGGAGCTGAATCCGTGGCTCAAGGCAATATTCACAACATATCAAACTTCAAACGTAAGACTTTCATTGTCAACAGGGAACAATTTTTTCTCAAATCACATCTTGTCCCATAGTTAGTAAAGGTCAGTGACACTTAAATCTGATGTCTTGAATTTAATGACATCCTGACACACGTTGCACAATTCAGTTCACTGTTTACATTCTTTCTCACATAGTCACAGCATAATCAATGAGATGGATGTGCATTTGTGGCTGCATCATGGCAACACTTAAAAAATGTCCTTTTCACACAGTAAATAGTACTGTTATTTGATTGTCATTTCTGTTTATTCTACACCCCACTGAACAGTTACTGTTATTCCGAATAACAGAAATAAACAGATAACCATTTCTGTAAGTTTAGTAGTGGCTGTGTAATGGCTTAGTATATAACATACTTTTGTATACACACTGTAAATATAAATAAAATAACCTTCTTGACTAATAAAATACCTTGTTCCACTGCATGACGTCTCTCACATCCCCAGTCTCTGCACCTGTCATCAATCTGCTCTCCGGTTGGTGATTCATCCAGAAAATAAATAAGTGAATAAATGATAGCAAAAAACATTCAACCTGTCTGAGTGTTTGGATCAGATGACATTTCTGAGCCTTGTTTTTTCCTTTGTCCTTTTTTCCTTTCTGTGTTTGGAAATTAGTACAGACAATACTAAAAGCAGCATCCTGCGGACATTATTTTCCAATCCAGTGGAATCAGAATTGGCTGTTGAGGAACGTCTATTTTATCCAAATTTCTGTCTTGCCGCAGCACAAAACTGTTCAATTAAAAACTCAGATCTGGGAATCAGGTGATTTCAGTAGATAAAATACAAGTTTACTGTTTTGTTTTGGTTGTAAAAAAGTGGTACTGATGCATCTCTAATTTGCATAGTAATATGTCATTTATTGTTATAACCATGATGTATGTGCACAGTCTCTGCAAAATAAACCTATCAAAAGTTGTAACTGTGCTCATATTTCACCTTCAACTACAAGCCCCTGGACAATTTTCTAAAAAAGAAAAAAAATAACACTCAAGTGGGAATGTGGAAAGTACCCCAGTGAAGTCGTCTGTAGAGCACGAGGAAAACTTCTGCTTCCATAATTCTCCTTGAGACATGCAAATACATCTTCTCCTCCAAAACTCCCCACCCATTGCCACAAACAGCAGTGAAAACAAGCACATAAAAAGGCAAATTGTGTCTTATATTTCACTATTCTGGACGGGGGGTGGGGGAGCTGTTTGGCCAGACATTTGCTCATGAATATTTAGGTTGATGCGTTATGAATATGCATTAGTATGCTGGAGCAGCGCTACCAATGCACAGATTTATGAGCTGGTGAAATAATGATAAAGGAGGAGATAACCTGGCTACTGTTATGATATAAACCATAGGCATGCAGCAAAACAGAAGGGACCACATGCAGAAATGTAAATGCATACTCACAACATGGTAACTTTTAAATTTATAACAATGGCTTCAATTGTCAGACATTTTGAGTCTTTATTTGACAAAAAGAGAAGAGACAAGAAACGAGGACAGAGAGAAGAGGAAAAGAACATGCAGCAAAGGTCACCTGGATCGGGAAGCAAATAGGGGGCGTGGCTGATAATCTGGTTTAAATGTAGCCTATTTTAAGAGACATATCGTGCAGTAAATTTGGAAAACTACCCAAACAGGCATGAACTGTTGGTGGAAAGTAATATGAAATGGCACCTCTGTCATTTCCAGGGTGTGACTATGTGGTTTGTTTCTCCTCTGCCGCTGGGTACACTGAGAAGGAGAGTATCACAATCTTTTTTATCTGTGCAATGCAGTGCCTGAATATGTGTGTCATTTGTGCATGCGTGGTGCCTCTTAAAGTGTGTCAACAGTGATAACACACCTACTGCCCACCCCTTGGTTGCAGAGATATCACAATCTCGTGCCTCAGGTGCAGGAAAGAAGAAAAAGTTGCATACAGAAAAATACTGAAATAATTTGGAAGATTCCCTGCAGGAAGAAGGTGAAGATTGGCATAGACACCATGTAGAAACCTCCAGGATGCAATTTGATTTGAAAGAGAAGGTTTGTTGTGTACAGTTATAATTTTCTGGGGTGCCAAATGGCTGTAGGTACCAGAAAATATGTCTTTTAAAAATAAACAAAATTAATTGTACGAGCCAGTTGTTCCTTGGTAATATTATACACAGTAGAGTGCATATGCTGTTACCTCCATTTTAACTGTCACTACACTAAATATTAAGGTTATGAATTTGGATAAACTCCATAGGGCCCGAATAAAAATGACTGCAGAATATGTGACAGAGCCAATTAAATTCTAACCATTTCTCAGTAGGGAAAAAAAGCTCAAATTCATTTTTCATGCATGTGAGCCACTGTGAAATTATTTCACTTAGTTTATGCAACCTTGTTAAAGGCAGCTGATATGACCCCACTGGAAAAATGCCAAAGGAATTAAGATTTGACTTTCACGAACCCCAGTCTTTTAAAAAACTGTTAATCAAAGGTGGCATCAATGCAGAATAACTTTTTGTAGTGCTGCATATTGTAGCAGCACAGGATCTCCCGTGAATATTGTATGGTATTGAGCCTTCCTACAAAGTAGAATTATATAACTTGAAAATACCATTTAAGTTAAAAATACCATGATTGCCTTAAGTTTTTGTTACAAGTACTTGAAAAGCCATTTTCTGTATGTGAGTTGAAAAGCCACTTACATGTAGAGATTGGGAAAATGCATGTGGTCCCATAAAAAGTATTCACTGATCACAGTGAAATCAAAATAGCCCTTCATGTCTACAATAAGTCACTGTTTAACCTTGCTAAATGCCAAAGAGAAATGGAAAAAACATTATCTCATTCAGCACAATGCCAAATGCTAAACGCAGGTTCAAATATGTGGCACAAGTACAATAACATCCAATAAAACTGAGAATTATGTGCTCTGTACTCAAGATGTTCCACAATAACAGGATGAGCAGAAACTGTAGGTCGACACAGTTTCTGTTTTTCAAAGCTCTTTGTGGCAGCCACAAAAGTAGTCTCATGCAATTGACTCCTGCAACAGAAAAAACTGCTGCTACCATTCAAATGAGGAAGCAAGAGGAAAAAATAGATACAGAAAGAAAAAAATACATTTTATATCACAGCAAGTGGAGACACAATGGCACAGCTTTGGTCATTTAAGTGTGCACTGTTTCTTCAAACTCGTGTTGAAGAGTAGAGACTGTGCAGGGGTTTTTCTACATTTAAGAGGTCATTACCATCATGAACTGAATTCTCATCCTGCACCCTGTTTTCACAATGCTTGTACAAAAAAAAAAAAAAAAAACAGCAGTGCTTACTAAAGCAACAGATTTTTGCATAACAAAAGACAAAGAAATGGGAAACTGGAATGGAAAGAGAGATGGATGGAACCAAGGAGTTCACTGTTTATGAGCATGTTTGCATTTGTTCAAGTGTATGCATGTGTATATATGTATATCCATGTGGGGACATATGTACTGTATATACTCTATGTGCACTGGTATTAAAGCTATGGACAAGAGCTGGCGCAAAGGCAGTCAATGTGCTTTAATGGAGACTGTGTGCTCACTGCTGTGCAGCATAAATGATAAATTATTCATTGGCTTCAACACCAGATCTACTGTATCATTGGGCCACCACTGTTTTTAACTAGATGGTCAGTCGTCATCTTAATAGATAGAAAAGCCCAGGATTGTATTTCATAGAAAGTAGCTGAAGATACCAGAACTCAAGAGGGCTTGTTGTTACGCTGTCTGCACTACCCCAGAGAACAAAAGTTGTGGACAGATGGACAGTGTGTGTTGACAGAGTTAAGTGCATTGTTGTTTACTGCTCCTGAAACTCTCCCACAGTCCCAGCTCTCCTCCTTTTATCTCCTTCTCCTGAGAAGACACATAACAGCCTCCTCCTTTCTGCACTGTCTCATTCCATCTCTCCCATTTGTTGTATTTTTATATGGTCAGCTGAACCTGTTTTGTGTCCCTCTGTCCTTGCATTCATAATATGTCGTTCACTCCCTCTGTCCCTCTCTGGATGTCCCTCTCTGCCCCCACCATCACTCTTTCTTGCTCCCATAACCCCTATTTTTGTCTCTATCTCCAGTGCAGGAGGTGCCAGGGCAGTGTAATTGGTATTCAGACTCTGTCAGAGCCAATGCAGTGCCCTGTTAGCAGAATAAGAGAGGAAACATCCTTATCTGGATTTCCACGGTAACCAGAGCATGGGTGGGTGGGAGACTCAGCTGCGCATGCTGCTCTTATTATTTTTTATTTTCTTTCATTTCTCATCTTGTTTACCCCCTTGTTTTCTCTCATCGTCGTCCTCCTGCTGTCTGTGCTAATTATTGACTGGCTGTGTTGCAGGATCCTAAAAACACACATACACACACACACACACAGCAGAAATGTACACATTGACTGTAGTCTATAGGAAAACAACTGCATATAGACAAGTGCACATGTACCTACACGGGAGCATAAAAGAACACCTGCCTATGTGCGCAAACATGCACGTGCACAGACACACACACACATTACGCAATTCTATACAGCCCCCTGCAGAGATATTCAATGGTGCTGCTTCCCTACATCTGCATCTATACTTATTATACACTGAGACACACATAGATCCTTTCTGCTCCTCACTGTGTCCTCTCTTCTATCTTCTCTCAGTTTCAGAGGGCAACAGTGCAAGACACATGTACTTGTGCAGCACCATTATGGGGCTATTTTGAGAATGATGAGTAAATGCAACCATCCTTGACTCAAAACTGCTGCACTCGCACGTGGTGTAAAATGTGACATTAGCTTGAATGAGAATTAATTAAGGCAAGTACATGTACATGTGTATTAGCATTTTCGGCAAACAATGTAATGGCCCACAGAAAGATTTTTGCTGGTCATCATCATAACGATCAGGAAATGGAAGCAAAAAGAGACAGCCGGATGCAATATATGAGCAAATGTTTTAGGTTTTGAAATTCTTAAGATCAAGTGACTACAAAAAAGCCACAAGTGCTTTCAAAATAATGATACAGACTGCAGTATCACCCTATGCATATCAGATGAGCAGATCAAATCTTTCACCTCCAATTTCCATGCAACATAGTGCTGCAAATAATGAGGCAGAGACTGATGAAATGAGAGAGAAAGGCATCATTAACATATTTCACCTTTGACCTCAGTAGAATAAGACTGTTTGCTGCACATACAGTCTTAGCCTAAGACATTACAACAGCACAGAGATACTGTGGATACTTGGATTTATTCAGAATTAATTGGCACAATATAGATATGGAGATGTGGACATAATGAGACTGTAGAACCAGTATGATTCAGAAAACATACAATCACTGAATATGAACTGTTAATTAGTTTTAGGATTACAGTACTAACAATTGATTTAAGCTCAAGTTGCTTTCATAATTAAGCTTTAGGTTGTTTCAGCTTGGATGGATGCAATTATGTCAAGTTGGTAGTTTTAACACACGAAGCTCATAAACAGAAAATTCATATTAAATGCATTAAAGTTACACATCCATATACAGTATTGCTAACTCTACACAGGCTTCCATTTCAAGCACAAAACTGGAGAATATCCCTCTCTAGATATATGAAGAGGGCTCTTATTCAGATATTTTAGGGCACTTGACAGTTATACTAGAACTGTGTTGTATCAAAATGAGACAAAACTGATGACCTCTGTCATGTCTCTCAAAATAATAACAGGGATGAACATCTTTAACTTGATTAACTCCTGGCACAACCAGTACTAAGTTTGTTTTCTACAGGGAAACGGCAGCTTTTGCTATAGCTTTATCCTATTTCTGCTCCTGAAAACATGACTACTGTACATCACTGGATGATTATGTGAAAACCAGTTAACAAATATATAAATAAGCATTTGAACTGTACACAGAATTTGAATGAAATATCTCCTCTGTCTCTCAACGTTGTTGCGAGTTACTAGCACAGCCAATCCCTGCCTGCCGTTACCTGAGTTGCCATGGTAACCCACCCCCAAAAAGAATTTATTTCAGGAAGCAACCCATCAGCAACAACCTGTGACTGTCTCATTGTCTGTCTCATTCTCTCCTCTCTTTTTCCATCACCGTTTTGCTCTTTTCTTTTAAACCATTACATGTATATATTTTTCATCTCTACGTTTTATCCATCTGTTCATTCTGTTTCATTTGCTGTCATACTCTGCCCATATTCAGCCACGGGGTGAGTTCATTTGTAGATACAACCAAAGGAAATGGTGCGTCAGGTTCCTTCACTGGGGTGTTATTTGTATTCATGGCTGGAGCAGTGCGTGTGCACGTGTATTTGTGTATGAGTGTGCACAAGAAAGTTTGCACATATGAGCATGCTATAGTCTCTGTCTGTTTGTGTGTATGCACATTAAAAAGATGTGTGCATGTATGCACAGGAGCCGGCATGTGTAACTGTGCCAATTATTTCATTACCAGCTGACAGATTTCTCTTTCCACTATTACTGCTCTCCTAGCCACAGGCACAGACAGAAACCCCAGTAGTTACACACATTCTCATGAATGCAAGCTAGCACACAGCAACCAGTTCAAGTCCATCAATTAAGGGGGCAATTTGCTCAAGTGGTTCCACCTGGGCCAAAAGGCAGGTGGGTGGCTATGCTCTGTTTACCTATCAGACACTATTAGGGCTGAGATGTCACTGGTTTTACTTCGACCCTGCCTCAGTGATGTCAGTTCTGCCTTTTTGTCTGCCCGCGTGTAAGATGGGCTGAATATTGTGTCTTGTGAGTATTCTTGTGAGTGACAGATTATGTCAAGTCTTCAAATGATAACTGCAGTGTACTCTATCTGTCTATGTGTGGCAACCAAATGACAGATGATGCTAACATTTTGCGGTATGCGTGTGCATGCATGTTATGTGTCAGGTTATCAAGCTGCTGACAGGTAGAGGAAGAAGCAGATGTCTTTTAGTTAATCTCCATCTCTGATAATATTGCTTTACTGCATTTGTTTTTTGTTGGGTGTGTGCGTCAACATCGTCTCATGCCTGTGTGCATGTGTGGCCTCTGCAGCAATATTTCATCCTCTCTGGAGTCCCATAAGAACCTGACGCACTGAATGTGTGTGTGGGCAAGTGACCCTTTGTGTATATGCATATGTATACACGGCTGCCTCAGCGCCTGTGTGTTCTCATCTCCTTATGATTGTAGCTTTTATGTACAAATTTGAGGAAGAATGCACAGCTGGAATGCATAATGAAACTTTACAGGGTTTACAACAGTTACAGAGGGTTTACAACATAAGATACAGAATATAGTTCATAAAGCTGTGGATTACACAGCCCAATGTAGAAAAAGTTAGGACAGCATGGAAAATAGCACATAAAAATAATGTTGCATTTAAAAAAAAATACTTTGACTTGTACTTCATTGTACACAGTACGAACACATGAACATATTTCATGTTGTGTCTGGTTACTGTCATTTTATTACAAAATACACAGATATTCCTCAAATTCGATCTGCTACATGAATGGAAATAGTTTGGACTTTGAGAATTAAGGGCAAAAATTGTTGGAAAAAAAACTATGTGATTTGAAACAGGTGATTTGAAACATGATTTGGAGCAAGTGAGGAGAGGTTTGGGTTGTCAAAAAGAACATTTAACATTTAATATGCAAAGCTTTCCTGAAATCTTCAAAAAAATAAAGTTTTTCCAACACAAGTAGTAACAGACTGAATAATCCCAACTCAGGTGTGTCGTATTATCACCACAGCCTGTAGTGTGTACACCGATCATTGTGCATGACCACAGCGCATTAAGCTAACCTGTGTTCCAGCTGATAAATATGCAGGACACAGATTCCCAAATTACTGACAGATCACATACACACAGCTATGATCACAAATACAAGCTCTACAGCATTTTAAGCTATATTCTTGAGTAGACGTTGACCAATTATCGGCCGGGCCGATTATCGACGCTGATATTTGGAATTTTGACATGTATCGGTATCTGTGTTTTTTAAATCCGATGGGCCGATATCAATAAATCAATTAAAAATGGGGTTATTTCGGCTCAGATGCCCCTCTCCTTCTCTCCTGCCGCTTTTGTCTGCAGCATTGTTCCACCCACGGCACCATCTGATTGCTAAAAAAAAACTACAGAGCATAAGGGCAAAAGCTCGCTTGATCTAGATTTTCAGTATGAATGCAGACCATGACAGCGGGCCCTCCGCGGGAGCTTTCTGTCCTCCCTTAGCTCGCCTTAAAACACCTGCATTACCATTTGACACGTGTACCGACCCAGTCAAACTCCCCACCTGCCACTGTCCCCGGAGCGGGTCGTGGAAGCGAGAGCCCGCTCTGGGCTCACCTCACCGGGTAAGTGACGTGCAAATGTGTCGGCACCGGCACGTTTGGTGTTAAAGGATTTTAAGCTCCAGAAAGCAAGCATATGTGTCTAGGGTGAACGCAGAAAACTCTCCCGAAAATGGAATAAACATCCCAGTGCTCTATGTCTCACATCTACCACTAATGTTACAGTGTGCAGCAGAACAGAGCAGAGTAAACATTAGCTGCTGCTAACGTACCTCCCGACATGTCTGTGAATTACTCGAAAGAAGCTGCTGATCATATTGACAGTCAAACAGTCCGTGATAGTAAAAGCACGTGTGTGTGATTGAGAGAGAACTTGTAAAAAACTCAATTCACTTGTTTTATTGAAGGCAAACATGTTAAGGTAAAGACTGATTAATTTATACCATAACATTAGTTGTCCGGTTTGGCTCTAAACATTCTAAACAGACTATGTATTATCAATGGGTTGAATGCATGTAATGTGGAGGATAGTGTGTGTTTGTGTGAAAGTCACATGAAATTCTCTACAGCTCACGACTACTACAATAACTTGAGTCTAAAGTCCATGCACTTCTGGAGCTATTTATTTTCTATGTATTTGGTTAAATAAACATGCTTTAGGCATTTAAACCAAGTCAAGTGTTTGTATTATTCAACATTTTTACACCAATTTTTGCACTTTTATGGCAAATGAATATCGGCTCCAAATATCGGTTATTGGCCTCCTTAGCTACTAATAATCTGTATCGGTCTCGGCCCTGAAAAATCCATATCGGTCGATCACTACTCTTGGGACACACACTGTCCATTCCTTCCGAAAATCAGATGCAGAATAGTGTTAATTTTGTCGACTACTAATTTTCAACACACACATTTTTTTATGATGAAAACAAACGATAACGAAATAAAAACTGACTAACGAGGGTAAAAATTCTGATTAAATCTACTGACACTTTTGTTAATGAATAAAAACAAAATGAAAATGCTGACCAGACATGAGGTCCAATCAGAAGAAAGAAGGGGAGAGCAGAAAAAGGCAGGATACGTTGAGAAATGAGATCCAATCAGAAAGAGGAAAAGGCCAGGCAAGTTGAGAGGTGATCCAATCAGAGCTCAGCTTTGATGACGCAGATTAAAGTTTAGATGCATGCATATTTGATCTGTCTGCGGGAAAACTGCAGTATCGATATTCACACATAAAACCAGAAAATGTTGATGTTGGGATAAAGAGAAAAGTGCAAACATGGAAACATTTCATATTTCATCACATGGCAAACAAGATGCGTTTTAAACCATGTGGAGCTGTGACTAAAAATACAATGAACCTGGAGCAGCATTTGCAGACGACTCAGCTATCCATTCAAAGGATAGCTTGGTAAGGCTAACAATATTTAATGAGCTACTGGTGTGTTTCTGCAAAGCTATGAAGTTAGGACAAGAACGTTGTCTTGTAAAGTTAACTAACAGATTAAAGAAGTTACTGAACTATTAATCTGAGACATACATGAAACATTTTAAGAAGTGCAGGTGTTATATCTAAACTTTTGTCTCATTCACATCACAGTTCCAGAAGAACTCAGATGACAAGAGGTTAATAGCAGTTTCCTTTCATCTATGTAAAAATTGTGACTTCAGAAATTTAAAAGAAAAAAATCCATTACCCTTTATATCATATATAAGAATTTAGTGGACTAAATCTAAAATTGATTTAGTTGACTGAATTCTTATGATATTTAGTTGACTAAAGCTACACGAAAACTAAAATTGTTTAGATGACAAAATTATGATGACAAATAACTAAGATATTAGTCAAAAGTGTATGACTAAAACAAAATTTAAAAATCGCTGTCAACATTAACACTTCTGCAGAGAGAGCAAGGTTGTGTGTTTACATGCCAACTTCATTGTATAGACATACTCCGAGACATGCCGGAACACATGCAGGAGGTAAGTCATACCAACAGGACCTTACTGTACATGTCAATGTTTCCTCTCCCCATCACTTGATTTAAGAAAGGGCATTCTGTGTCCTGCATCCCAGAAGCCCCATTTCCTTTCAACTCATTGGATGTGGTATTATCCTTGGGCTTATGTGGCTGTGCATAAGGTATAATTTATTGTCTGTTCAGCAAGGCAAATGTGCAAGCATGGCATATTTCAATTGCTGAATACATATCATTACTAAAATATGAATTCTTTTCCACCTTTTTGTGTTTCACACTGTGTGGTGAAATGCTATCTAGGGTACATCTGATTCGTGCCCTTACTGTGAATTTCCTCATAATAACCTCTAAAACATAGAATATCGGGGAATGACTGTGGTATCTATTTGGGGACGAAAGGCTAGTTAAGTCAGTGATATGAAAGGAAAAAGATATGTAGCAGAGTCAGACCACATCAGTGCACATCAATGCATACCAAATAGAAAAATGTGCATTACTTCTCAGATGATGAAAAACCAGGTTTGCGAAAGCAGTGTAATGCCTACCCTCTTATACATACCGCTGTCTGAGCTTAGGCAGACACATAGCAAACCCAGTCTGGTTTAGTACCTTAGCAGTACAAACAGCATAAATTGTAAATTATTGCATCATATATATCCCTGTATTTATTACTTTTAAGTGAAGAATATGGCTTTAAAATTCCCTTGTAGCAACACTGTAAAGAAACAACATGGAAAAAAAACATTCTGTATTCATGAGTTTGATTTTAACAATCCCTGCAGGTACAATAATGAAGTTCCTCTCTCCCATGTGGAATGGACTGTAATGATTATGATGAAGCAGAAAGGCCTGTTTTTTTTTCTTTTTTTTTTTCTCCACCCCTGTTGTTGCATCGACAGAGTTGTAAACATAAGCAAAAAACCACATGTAGAAATGATGCAACTGTAAAAAATAAGCAATTAATAAATGTAGAGAGTGAGCAAGCAACATGTTGCAAAATGGAACATTCGGCTTCAGCTACAGCATCGTGGCAATCCTACATATGTGCAGATATACATTCATGCAAGGGCTAATTTCGCAGTCACTTGATAACCTGTGATGACCATTTGAAACCCATTTAAGGTTACATGATCAATTTCACTCTTACTTTTTTGAAATAGTGTCTAAACATACATTAAATCAGCGTAATAACTTTGTAGTTGTTTTATGTTTCACAGCCCCAAAACTGGAATTTTCCAGTATTTATAAAGATGATATGATTCTGATTTGAATAATGTTGTTGGATTACAATTTGACTGTACTGTTTTCCAGCTGCATCAATTATGCTAATGACAATAATCATATGAGCAGCAAATACGTTGACTTATCTCACTTTGCTCCATGACGAACATCCATATCAGTACCTTTCCTGCTGCGTGGTATAATGGCATTAGGAGATAAATGAGTGACACTGCTTGTTATGACCCATAATGTTATGGCTTGTCCTTTACAGTGAGCTAAACCCATTTTCTTTTCATGCGTTAGATCAAGAATAGAAATTGGAACCCCACAAGCAATCTATTCAAGGGTGCAACAACCTAAGAGGATGTGACGTGCCAATGTTTTTTAGTGATTTTCATTATGTGTCATTCTATTCTAATTCATTTTCAATTGGACCATAAGAGCTGCCACCATAAGCAGTGCAAAAGGCAGGAACAAGTAAAGGAGGATCTTGTTTAGCTGCAACACATCCCAAGAAAGAAAATAATGATCTTTATGAAATTGCTTTAGACACAATCTGACAGCCAGGACAAAGCAAGTGGCTGGTCTTGTTTGAATCGATAAACCCTCCATTAGTTTTCTAAAGAGTAACATGCAATTTGTTTCGGTGGAGCAGCATAGCATCGGTAATATTGTGCCACTTTGACACAAAAAGATAATGTGCTATAGCCAACCTAATGTCAGATTAAACCTGCATATCTGTCAGATGGAAATATAGAAACGCTTCGAATGCACTGGATCCATAAAGCATGACCAAGCCTGTTATCACAGACAGCACATTATTGTCACAATGGCCTCAAGGGCTAAATGTTTGTGAAGACAGAAAAAAGTAATTTTAAATCTATTTAAATGACTGATCTATTGCATAAAGAAGATCAAACTTCTTAAGTACGTAGCTATTGATCACTTAAATGAACAGAACCACAGCAATTGATTGACCAGGGGAATGACCTCATCTCTACCTTTGACACAGCGGGAAAGCACAAATTGAAACCACAGAAGGGTAAGTACACTTCTCACTGATCATTTCCTGCAACATGTGGCTTTATCACACTCAAGCACCCTGGTAGTCACAGAACCAATATTCTAGAGTTAGCTTATGAAATGTTTGGTTCAGTTTCCTTAAATCAGCACTCTTGGCTTGTACAGTATATCTTGATAAACACATTGTTGGCTTGGGTCAGATCATCTCCATTATTTACCGCAGAGGGGAGGGGATGATCTCCTCTTTGAGAGATAGTCATGATGGACATGTTGCCAGTGTTGCAAGAATGGGCCCAGTGGAATCCGCCCTTCCTTGCAGTAAAACGCTGATCTGAAAGGATCTTTCTCCACCAGCTGACAAATGGATAGACAAATGGCCCTGCTAGTCTCTAACCTCTCAAACAACTGACCCTCCTTCTTCTTGTTCTGTTTGTCAGTGTGTGTGTGTGTGTGTGTGTGTGTGTGTGTGTGTGTGTGTGTGTCTTCTTACAAACACTGTTCTTCCTCCTTCATCCCCTCCCGTGTGTGTGTGAGTACAGCACTCACATGACTAATTAATACAGCCGAGCTCTATCAGATATCAGTGACCAGAACACATTCCCTGGCTACTGCATGAGGTTTTAATTAAAGATACAGCTGCAGTTATTAAAATCACTCAATCTTTTATGCATTTTCCCACATCTCACATCAAGGAGGAGCACAGAAACCAATCTAGCAATCTGTGCTAGCTTGCTGATCTGTGCCATGCCGTAATTTACTGCATGTGTTACACTTTTTATCACTAGCATCTGTATTATGTTAATGTGCCTCAGGATGTAAGACATAGCATCCCATGTCCTTGCTGATTCAAGGTTTTACAGAGTAACTCAATCCAGTGTCTTCAAGCTTGGATTGGTAGGGCCTCTGGGAGTTTCAGACGGCACTTCATGGGTGGAAGGGCAGGAATGAAGTGTGTTAGGTCGATGTCTTTCTGACATCACTATTTCCAAAGGCCAATGACTCTCTGCAGTAAAACTGGAACCCGGAGAGGATCCTAACAGCCAGCTTTTCATTAGAGTCTACTCCCACCACTGCCGTTTTACTGTCCCATAGCACTGCCAAAACTCGATCAATAAGACTTTAGGAAAACAGGGTGCAATAGTGCACACGGTTTATGATCCAAAATCGGTCACAATCAATAGGAACTGTAAAGAACAGTACCGTGAGTACATACCGGACAATTCACACACACACAGATGGAAGGTGCACCTGGACACAAGACACAAGGGGGTCATTAGGAGAAAGCTTAGATTACCTTGAAAAACCACTACAGGTTTCCACTGAAACTGTGATTGATTCATTGAAGTGAATTAATTAACAAACACTTTAAGTAATGAATCAATTAAAAAAATGATTAATGTGCATTACCCTTATGGATTGCAGCTGATACTGGCCATTAAAAATAAATTGTGCCCAATTTAAATCGGTTTACAGCAGATTACGTGTGGAGAAATGCTCTACTTACCTATGCATGCCACTGCTGTGAGGGATTTGACATCACTAAGTATTTGCCAAGTAAAACACCTTCATTGTGACATCTACATTTCTTCTGTATGCTAAAGGAGTATTATTGCACTGTTTAATAAATGCTTATTATCTTTATGTCATTTGAGCCTAAAGCTGTGCTTCAGGACTAAATTCTCCAAAATCCCTCCTTTGTGCAGATTAATAATAGATTCTTTAAAAAGACAGAGATGCTTAATGGCTAGACCTCTGCTGCTATAGTTCCGTCACACTGAACTAGGAGTTCATAGTGCAGTTCACCCTCGTTTTGACTGTAATTATACAATCTACAACTTCCACATACAGGTGATGGTTGGCAACCAGCCATGCCTCTTAACAATTGTGCCTGAAGTGCATACAACACTCTGTTTCCTCAACACCAAATGAATTAATATACAGATGGGGAACTGGAGCATTGCATTCACAGATGACACAAAGGAACTGAAAATGAAATAACAATAAAAGGGTGGAGAATAAAGAGAAAACAATAACATCCTATAACAGTTGTTTAGCAATGTTTGTTTCTTTAATGCATAAGCATTTACTACTTGATGCCTGACATGTACAGTAATCATCCAAAGAATTAACAGCTCTTTAATTATGCTCCATTTCCCCATAAAGGTGTGAGGATTTTACCAGACAGTCGCAACCAAAGGGGTTACATATTTCAAGGTTGTGATGGAGGACATCACACATTTGAATGCACTGACAAGTAAGCTTGGTCTTTTTTTGCAGTGACCTGAGCTTTGAGTTGAGGGCTTTTTAGAGGTGACCTGATTAGGCACTGTTCCACAAGGACCTCTTAAAGTGCACCTGACAACCTCTCATGTAACTGTCAGGGTACACTGTCTCCCTGCATAAGCCGTGTCACTGGTCACATGGTGTAAAACAAGCAGGCAACATTGTACAAAACCTTTAAGTATGATTTTAGTCTAATCAATTGCAGGTGTAATTTAGGAGTGCAAACATAAGTTATTTGATTTCTAAACACATGACTTGAGACAGGGCTTCCCTTTCTTCATGGTGCCATGTACATGCATAACACAAAGTGTTTGTCACTGCTTGACCCAAATCTGCCTGAGGCTCACAGCGGAGCTGTCACAGCGTAGAATGCCATTCTAATCCATATCTTAAAAAAAGGATCCCCAGGACTGAGCTTCTGTCTGCTATAAATGAAAACAGATTCTGGTTCCCTGGCGTCAGGGGTGGTATATGAATACACATATCTCTGTCACTTTGGCCCATTATTGCTCACCCTGTGGTTTTACCTGAGGATCAATACCATCATCCAGGCAGTTTGGTGCCTCTTTAGGAGGCACACACACACAAAACACACAATGTTCCCGAGATGAAAAAAATTATACATTAAGCAACAGGAGTCAAATGAGGGGAAAAAACCAAAGAATTTTTAAAACAACTTCTGTATTGATACACAGAGCAGAGCATACAAGCAGACAAAACCTCCTGCACTGTGAGACCAGGGAAGGTGTAGAAAGTAGAATTGTTATTTACTGTCGTCTTGGGTTGCTTATAATACACTGAATGGTAATTATGGACAGTTTTGCCCAGTGATGCAAGGGTAAAAATCCTGGGCAGTGAACTCCATATCAAATTGTCATATGCTAGCACATCAATTTCTGCCTCACTTTATGTATAAATATGCTGTGATGAAAACTGCTACATTTAGGAATGAAAACTAAAATAAAATATCATCTAAAAATAATGGCTGGTTTAAAATTTATTTGAAATGTCCTTAAAATGTGGGTAATATTGACTGATTATAGGAAAAGCATCTAATGTCAGATGAATGTGTCTACTTGAGTCATAGTGCTCTAATTGAGGTAATTAACATCAACAGACAAATGCGGACTAATTAATCAATCAAGATCATTACAATTATTTCTGCTCAGTCAGATCCAAAATCTATTCATGATTTATATATGTTTAAGAAGGTACTTTACCACAAATACTGTACTTCATTTCATATAAAGTAATAAATTAAGTCATTTTAAGAATTGAGCATTTAATTTTAGTAAATACCACCATTCCATTGCTGCTTTTTCATAACTTTGGCTGCAGCTTTATTTTGTGCTGCTATTTATTTTTTAACATTGCCCTGAATTTACCAGTGAACCGAGAACTATTCCATGAACCTGTCAAGCTCTCTATTGCCATGTGACAAATATCTTGGCCCATGAAGAGCAAAATGGGATTTGCTCCATTGCTTGAATTATTGAAGTGGACAGTGTGAGAAATTTATGACACAAAATTCATCCACATTCCCTATGCATAATGTTTTAATATGTTTCCATTCCCAATCCACCCTCTCTGCATCCTCATTTCTCAGTGTATGAGATCCCGTACCACATTATGCAAGAGAGCTGACGCAATGAGGTGTACAACTCCCAAAAATATACTCATTGGGCTATCAAACGGCTAGCTACGGGGGTGACATTATTATTTTTTTCTGTGTCTACTCAATGACAAAATCACACCCTAAAAATAAAATAAATATCTCTCATATGCACATTTACCCACCACCAATGTTACCACACATCACAAACGCGTAAACATACTCACATATGATCAATCTGTGGGATGATAGAAAGCGCTAAAGCACATCATTCTTGCTTTCCTTTGCTCTTGCTCTCTAAATGAAACACATTAGTGTTGATTGTGTTACTTTACTCTTAAAGCTCATCAACAAAAACTGTGAGACAAGATCAGACCCCTTGTCTGTTCTTTTTTAAGGCCCCTTGCGGATAACTTTCATTATCCTCACCCCCAAAAGGCTGTCACTAATGCACTTCTTTGAATTCCTTTTATCAGGATGTATTATAAGCCTTCACAGCTTGCTATGACCTTGGTCCGCCTTGTAGCCTGAAGTGAGCATATTCTCAGCCCTCCTTTATGTGCTTCATTCTCTCTCCAGTACTTTACAACAATGACTTCACAAACCAGAATGAAGTTAAAACTGTACCTTCTTGCCACACAGCAACCAGCAGTATTATTTAAGTTAAAAATCTATTCAGTGTCAAGTATGAAAGCAAAAATGCAGGCTTAGGGGAAAAAATACCTCAGTGTAAAGGCACAACATGATACAGACAAACAAATCTGCAGTCAAGGTCAAAAATATTGCCTTCCCAGTCAACAAACTCAACAATGCTGATGGCCTGAATCTAACAAGAGTCCCTTACATTAACAGCGCCATGAGCAGCACTTTTCCGTACTGTTGGTGGCCACGCAGTCCTCGTTTTTGACCTCTGTAGAAAAGGTTAGCATGCCAGAGTAAATTAAAACTCGAAATGAAGGCCTTGGGACATTTGCCAGTACAAAATCCCGAACTCCCCTTGTCTGCCATTTTGGCTGACAGACAAGTCCCCCCCCCCTTTCTCTCTCTCTGTTTGGGCATTCTCCTACCCCGCAGTATTCATGGACTCACCACAGTGAAGAGAGACTGTTTGCCACTGCTTGACCTGAATATTTGCCCAGGGCCTGAGGCAGGGAGGGGATGGCAGGACATTCCAAGCCAAACTTCTCTAAAACCGGGAGAAAGGGGACCCATGACCATCCCTAAGTGCCAAAGAGTCTGCTTGCCCCAGGGTATATCTTGTATAAAGGGAATATTAAGTGCTGTTTTTGTGCCAGGTTCATACCGTACAGTGAATCCCTGGGTGACACCATTTGACTTTCATAAGGAGTTTGAGCAGTAAGTGTACTCAACCTCTGTGTAAAGATCTCCCTGTAGACAGGTATGATTTGTATTTATTATGCTACATTGCAGGAGGAATTAATGGCTTGTTACAAGGGATACGTCTTGTTGAAACATCAGTTAAGTTGTGATTGATGCCAGTTGGTTTCTGGTGATTGCCAGAGTCATTAAATTGCATGCCATTCGTTTATTTGAATGTCAGGAAATGAACCTCAATCAAATATCTGAAAAAAACAGCACAATTTGGCACAATGAAGTCTTGTCCGCAGGCTCTGCGATCCATACTGCATGGCAATGATATACACATTGTACTGTGTGTATCAAACCGCTAAGCCTCTACCGGGAGGATTGTACATGATCACCGAGACTGATATTTATACCGGCTTGAACGTATAAAGGCCGGATCTACAATAGAAGGGAATGGCATGACTATAACCGCTTGACCTCAATGTTACCCTAAAGCTAGACTCTAGTGCCATCTATTGAAAACATTTACAACAAATAAGTTTTCTGTACAAATACCGAAATACCTTTTATCTTCTTTTTACACCTTACATAAAGATATACGATTTCTTCCGTCAGGAAAATAACCGATGAACCTCGGATGGATAACTTGTTGATAAGGAAATTGCAGGTGCTGGGGAAAATCTTTGGGAAAATGACGTGTCCCTTAAATTATGTTTTTATTTCCGCGCTACTAAAGGGAAAAGTCAGTGGTTGTGCCAGTATATTGTAGCCTAATAATCATTGCGGGAAACTTCACATGCGCTGCAATGAATGCTGTAGCCCATTAAAACAACATACAAGTGGCTGATTACCTTCTTTGAGGAGGCGGGAGTGGAGAAGGAGAAGGAGAAAGCAGCAGATCGCCGCTCCGGTCAGTGCCCACGCAACTCTAAGCAACTGCATCCTGGCGTAGGAAGGCTTCTATCGGACCGACACAGCCGTGCAGCGGGACAGACACTCCACTTCAGCTCACAGACACGCACTGACTCATATTTTGTTGGCCGTGTAATTCAGTATTCATCCTCTTAAAGCAAAAATCCCACTTACTAGTCCAGTTTAGATTGAGTAAACAGAGCTGGGATTCCAAAAAAACGGCACAAAATGTGCGCGCTTGCCTTCCGTGCTTCAGAGTGGCTCCAGTGGGGCGATTAACCCCCAATCACCGTCTGAAGGGCTGCCATCCTTCCACGCGCCACTTTTCCTTCTGTCTCTTCAAGCTTCTCGCGCCGTCTCTGCTGGACTCACCTGACGACTCGGCAGATCAGGGTGCGCCCTTCGATGTGACTCTGTCTTCGAGTGCGCACGGCAGACCACGGCGATGCGGCGCGCAGATGATGATCACCGCTCTCCGCTGCATGTTACGCACATTTCTCCCACTGCTGGAAAAGCAGAGGCAAACACTGCCATCCAAGTCGACTTGCAGCCTCTCTCTCTCCCTCCCTCACTCTCTGCAAATTTCCCTCCCTCTCTCTGTCGCGCTCTCTTCCCTTCCTTCAGTTCCTCAGCTGCTCCTTTATTCCCTTACTTTCCTTTCTCTGTACCTCGGTTTACTTATATCTTCATCCGTCCCATCCCTTTGCTTTCTTCTTAATTTAGCTGAATTCATTCCCCTCCATTTAGGGACTGTTTCATAAAGTATGTATATCCTGAATAATTCCCATTCATGCACTCTGGATTGCAGTTAGTTGCGCTTGATTTATCAAACTGAGCAAAGTCCTGCCTGCATGGATTCTCCCCAGTTTGTTCTTCCGTCAGATTATTTATAAAGATGAGTACAGCTACAGACTTCTGTGTCGGCACATTTCTCTCTTCTGTTTGTGTTGCTCATACTCGACATTTTCCCTTGTAGCAGGTTACGTCACAACTCCCCAAATATTCTCCTCCAGCTACAACGCGTGAAATAGTGCTGCTAAAGCTGTTATTTCGACTGATGTAGATCAATAAAGTGAACAAAGCATGGCCTGGGGACGATCATCATTGTGCAAACAGAACTAAGATGTGCTGAGTGCAAAGATTTCAGAGGCTATCATTTTAGTCCTTAAATATATGACACATTATCTATGGCTAAAATTTGTCAGCTTTTCTTCCCCAAATGAAAAAATGATGGGTTTACCCAGACTTAATGCACATTTTCTTGATTTTAGCATCATGTCAGAGGTTGACTTTTGAGTGACTTGATCTTATTAATTTTATCGTTTGTATTAATTTATTATTCATTTTATTGGTTTCACATATTTAGCTTGTTTGAATAGTTTATGTTCTGTATTGTGTGAGCGGTGTATTTTATTTATCTGTACAGCACTTTGGTCCGGTTGGTTGTTTAAAGTGCTTTATAAATAAAGTTGGATTGGATTTTCCCTGAACATTACTAGAAAGTACTGAGTAAATTTTGCACCTCCATATTAGTCAAACCTCCTGGTGATTGAAACAAGCAATGAGCCCTGGTTAGCCTAGCCTCAGGCTCATGTTCCAAGAATATTCAACACCCGCTGAAACTAATTATACGTGTAGCCAGACATTTCATCATATTATCAACATTTTAAAAATTATGCCAATGAAAACTTTCTCTAAAGCTTCATGTATGCTTAGTGACAAAATTTGCATGCACATAGGCATACTGTAGTAGTATTTTTGGCTGTTTTATGTCTGTTTTGTCTGATTTATTGCTCTCACTCCTTAACACATTCATTTAAGACTAACGACATATTCCACTCCAACAAAATAAATTCATACAGACCCAGAAATATTCCAGCACACTAAGAAAGGGTTGTACCTGCAATCTGCCTTATAACAACCTATCCAAAAAATGACTGCTATATTGTGCAGATGCCCATACATCTGAGTGCAGTTTGCCATTGTTTTGCATCAGAGTCTGTTTCTTCACATTTCCGTCCTATAATCTATAACACATACACACACCCACACACACACACACACACACACACACACACACACACACACACACACACACACACACACATCTCTGCATAAACACCAGCCAACATTTATGTGTTTTGCTTCTCTGGTATTGCACATTTACACCATAAAGCTGAAGGGCAACCATCAAAACCAACCCACTGTTTTGTTATTAGATTAGCAACATTGCAGCACAGAGGTTTTAGGCTTGATGATGATCCCTGTGTTGCACAGATATATGTGTGTACATGTGGTGATGCGCTGCTCTGCATGCTGTTCAAGGAACGGAAGCTGAGAGTAGTGAATAAAGTGACCTTTACACTCTGTACAGCAGGGGTTGGGAACCTATGGCTCATGAGCCATATGTGGCTCTTTTGATGACTGCATTTGGCTCTCAGATAAATCTTAGCTGACATTTCTTAGCACAATAACTAATGAATAATTTTAATCCATTCATTTTCTACCACACCTGTTCAGGGCTGCGGGTGGCTGGAGCCAAT
>JAQQAE010002805.1:0-21498 GCA_029823295.1 Pseudamia nigra | reverse complement strand
ATCACTAGAGGCT
This sequence comes from Pseudamia nigra, assembly GCA_029823295.1. Lineage (NCBI taxonomy): Eukaryota > Metazoa > Chordata > Actinopteri > Kurtiformes > Apogonidae > Pseudamia > Pseudamia nigra. The sequence goes on along the minus strand of JAQQAE010002805.1, from coordinate 21,485 downwards.
TGGGTGAGAAGTGGTGGGTCAGTGTGTCCACAAGTTCTTTGTGGGTTTTAGAGCCTGGCTTTACTGGCTGTAGGAGGTTGCGTAGTAGGTTAAATGTCTTGGGACCCATCACACTCAGAAAAGTGGGCACTAACTTTTCATCTGTTATTCCATTGGCCGCGACGAAATAGTCAAAGCGCTCTGTATAGGAGCTCCATTGTTCCGCACTCTCATCAAAGGGACCGATAGAGCCAATAACTCCAGCCATTTTAACGCTCCTGGTTGAATTTCGCTCTTTCCCTCGCAGCTCCCATCTGTAACGTCGTTGCTTCCCTCCGGCCTTTACTCACGGAGTTTTTGTCCTTAACGATTTCCACTGCTCCGCTCCTCCCCGCTTAGCAGACAGCCCGCAGCATCCACCTCAGCACAGCGGCGCGGTGTATCACCCGGTCAGCGCGAAGAAGCGGCAGGAAAAACACGACAAAAAAAACTCTCCTCCGTCGCGGACTGCAGCGTCGGTCCAGACGTCCTCGTCGCCACTTTTTGTTTTATCTTTCACCGCTTTACGTTACTTAATATAACAATGATAACTCGGACCATCGACATAATGTTAACGGTTTATTAGCGTAGCAGCACTTCATAGCACGTGGCTAACAACAACAACCTGACATTACAGGTTACCCATAATGCCTTGAGCAAAAACACTATGACGGGTGCCGTAGTAAACCAAAATACATAACTGTTTGCTCATTTATTTGGTTTTTGATCATATTAACATTTGTTCATGTTGTTGCTTTGTTTAGTCAATTTGCTTGATCATTTTGTTCAGTTTTTTAAATTTTGATTTTGTTCTTTTTAAGATCTTCTCCTACTCACTAGTCCTGTGAAGTCAGGTCATCGTGGTTCTTAAGTCTTGTATCTTAATAATGGTAAATTTTCTGCACTGTTATGTCACTTTACGTTTACGTGACCTACAAAACAAGGTAATAAATTCAGCTTAATGTGAGTTTGTGGGTCTATTTAGTCTGAATAGGCTTATGTGTACGTATTACTGCTTGAAATTCCTTAGGTCAACGCTGCAAGACAAAACAAACGAGCTGATAACGTACATTTGAAAGAGGAAGCAAGACTGGTGTTTCAGGTCTTTATCATAACATACTGCCTGGCTATTCTTTTGCATCACCTACAGCCTGGAATATAATTTTCAAAACTCCACCGCCTCCGTCACTCCCTTCAATTCCACCAATGAAAGATAAGGGTCGTGTTCTCTGGCTATCAATCATTGTCATGCACACACTCGGCCCTTTGTGGCAATGATTGGACACCCCTGCTCTAGATACTTCTAATCCTCACACAGTCTCCACTACAGAAACACAGGACCCATGGAGCTACATAAATGTCCAATTCCTCCTTTTTCTAGCGCTTACACAGTGAGAAACGGTGAGAACAAATCAGCGGCTGTTCTCTGGTTGTCACAGAGGACCAAAGGCGCCAACTCTAACCAGCAGCCAATCAGAGCTCATGTCAAAACGCTGGTCACAGAGGAACCTTTATCTGTGACCAAGACCATGCAATGAGTCTAAAATTAGGTTTATTTATCACACTAATTATACTGATCAGTTTTAGGACTGTCTGAACAATTCTTGGGCACATTCCTATATCATGAGCTAAAATACATTTGGAGGTGGTCTGCATCGTCTCCTCATCTGAACACACAACCATCCTGGGACACATTAAGGACCGCCTACTCAGCTGACGTGTTAGGTCTAGCACACAAATGACATTTCCCCACAGACCATAAAGATGTACTGTAGGTATCGGGAGTGCATTGTGTGTGTGTGTGTGTGTGTGTGTGTGCTGCCCGTACATGTATACCTGAATGATCAGCATCCACTCCTACTGCAGTGTAATATCAGGAAAGAAACAACACAGAAAAATGGTCAGCAGTCATGGATTTTTAAGATGCAACGACCGTAGGCAGACAGTGCCATCTTTAAAAGTTGCCTTTGATCATCCTCTGAGCAGAACATTAGATTTAATTGACCAAGTAACATTACAAGGTCTGAACATCTGTATTGTCCACCCTATAGAGGAGCAGGCTTACTTGCAAATAAAGTGGGAAAAGACCGAGTCAATCAGAATTGACATTGTGAAACACGTGTAACACCGGGTCTGAAAAGCCATGCTTTCAGCCACTTGGATTTGACTGCATTTTCCAAGATGGACACTAATACAAGGTCTGGACAGGCCCGTATACTGTATGTGATGTGGAATAGTATTAGAAGCTAGTGCAGATGGATAAGGGTGGGGGTGATATGTTGTTTGGATTTATTGTGGGAAAGAATCTTGGCTGTGCTGAAGCTTATTCGAGGGTTTAGTAGGAACTCTGGATGGGACTTCATCATAGGAATCCAGAGGGGAAAAAAACAAATGCATGTGTGAGTGTTTCTACTGCAGCATCTGAATGAGAGGCTGAGATGGGGAAGTTTTCAGATTTTGTGACTAAAACTGGACTGAAAAAGAAAGTAGGTTATGTCTTGAATAAGCTGGTTTGATGTTACACCATTATAACACTACATAATTTACTTCTAGGGCTCTTTAAGTGTTTTTTCCCCCCTTTTTCTTTATTATTTGACTGATTGAACAACCTTTTTTTTTTAAGTAATGGACGTTCTTTTTTTCTTTCCCACTCTTTCCACAGCCACACCCCTGGCACGCCCTCTGCATGGACTCACCCAATCGATGCAGAGCAGGTCCTCCTGCCACACACCTGTTACTCGTTTGTTTAATTAGCCTCTGTATACTGTATATAGTAGTCAGCTTGCCTTTGTTACGTGTTTTAATGATACTTGTGTATTCCCTGCCTGGTGGGCTTGATTTTTGGTTTTTGCCTCTGCTGGCTTCTGTTTGTTCATCTTTCTTCAGTAAAATCTCTGTTTTGTCATTTTTCTGTTTGGACTCCATTATTCTGCTCTTGGGTCTCCTGATCTGTGACATAAAAAGGCTGTTGACTCCGTACCTACCCTTCTGCACAAGACAACTGATGGTTTAAAGCACATTAAGGCCGTGTCTACACAGGGACAGAAGCAATGTATTCCTTTAAAAAAATTATTTTCAACACTGCGTCACATCAAAGAATGAAAACGCTGTAGTGTGTGTATATATGCCAGGCCTGTAAGTGGCACTGTAACTCTACAACAGAAATGGATCAAAATCAGAGAAGATGACATGGCGTATGCATACCCAACTCGTGATGTCCACTTGTTGCTCACAGTAGTACTAGAGGAGCAGAGGATTTTACTGTAAAAGCCCCAACAAGTTGAGTAGCTGCTGCAGCAAGCATGCGATGCTGTAATGTGCCAGCGCTGGTAATGTCAGTGTGGTTAGCACGTGGGTTAAGGGAGAGGTGAGGCTACAATGTCATTGTATGGGTTGTAAACATAGAAATACAAGGATAGCATTTTTGAGATTTGTTCACACTGGGGCCCAGTTTCAACAATGTGCGTGTTCTGGCTCCCTGTGGATGAAATACCAGCCATTCCCCAACCTCACATTAAGACCCATAGGTGTGTCACAGGAGAATTTATTTGGGTTGCAAAACCAAAAAAAACAAACTATGTTTCTGATACTGAATTAATTTGTGCTGCTAATTGCAATTACAATACTCTTGAAAATGAATGAGAGCCTGTTGTCATTGTCTAAATGCGATCATTTAGTATTCTGATCCGATGACCAGCATAAACAATAAAACACTAAAGGAGAAGATGAGTCCAGACTTTGGATTGACAGTGTATATTATCTATGAGCCACTCGTAAAAATTATTCAGAAAATGACAGTTCATCTTAACTTAGTGAGCCTCCATGTCATCATTAGGCTAATCCTCTTTCAACATCGTTACTATCCTGGTAATGGCGGTTATGTCGGGCACCATTTCACCTACAATCACTGAATTGACTTCCCTTGAGACTGCAGCTCATCTCATGCAATACATCAGGCTGATGTTCTCTGTGTCAGATCTCCTGCTTTTTGGCTTTGGCCCAGTAATGAATGTTTATTTTTCTCCTTCAGAAATGGCCCCGAGGAGTACGTTTGTTTTCTTTTGGAAATCACGGCTGGTACAACACCGACATAACAAAAGTCCAATCCTTCACGAAGGCTTTACTAAAAGAGCTTTTGTAGAAATGTATTCAACACTGCGAGGCTCGAAAGAATAGTCCATTTATGGAAATGAGGCAGTGCAGAGTTTTTCCCTCTGTCGCTCCACCAAACCATGAAAGATTTGGGTCTGAAAGTCAAGCACAGATGAATTATACTCCACTCACAGAAAATACTTTCAACTCCAAGTTTCATAAGCCTTATGACTATATCAACTCTCTCTGCACTTTTGAACTATGTGCATGCCTGCCAGCCTGTTACATTTCACCAGACAGAGGAGCTATATCCCATTATTTTCTCAATTTACACGAAATTCCCACATTTCTAACACAGTGTGTTGTCTCGCCATCATCTACCTCACACAAGGAAACTAATTACAATTTATTCGTCCTGTAAATTGACTTTGGAAGCGCTTGTTAATTTATTTTTATCGTCCATGTTTGATGAGCTTCTCTATCATCCTCAGTCTCTCGAAAGGACAAAGGCGCCTTAGAGTAATCACACAGCCCTGCTTTTTTTTTTTACTGAGTTTACAGGTTCACATAAACTCCTAGTAGTCCTTAGTGATGATTTAATCTCATTCCTTTTTTGTGTTGCTTTAAGCATGATTTATACATGAGAGCATGGAAGAATCATACTTGAGATGACACTAAACATCACTGTGCCTGCAGCTCTGCCAACAGCGTCCCACTCGTCACTGCAGGGACAGAACCTCTCCCGACGACACCCGTAAAGTGAATCAATCCAGGCTAAGCACATGTGGGACATGTGCTGATGGTGTGGGTGTATTTTACCAAGCACCAAGCAGGCCCTTACACTCTCATCTCCATTTTTTTCCCTCCACGTCTTAAGCTGCCCTCTCACTGCAACAACGCTCCAAAGCAGGCAGACTGAGACGGAAACGTCCTCATCAAAGAGCTTCTTGACCTCGCTGAGCCGCTCTCCCACTTTTTATCCTCCAGATGTAATTCACCCGAGATGTTTTATGTGGCATGTCAGTGCAGACGGGCTTTCACGTCGGTGTCAATTGTACTGGAAATGAAATGTTTTGTCTGTAATTCAGGTCCTTAAAGAAGCTTTTCACTGAGGAAGCGTATCAAATGTCACTGGAAGGTCTTTCGCGGCAAGCTACAACCCATTTCAAAAAAAGTGGGGTCACTGTGTAAACTGCAAATAGATACAGAATGTGTCTATTTACATTTTGACTGAATGTGAAAGTTGAGTGTTCCTCAGCCACTCAACGGTGTAGCATCTCCTTTTGTTTTTCATCAGTCCATAATCTTCTGCTCATCCTGGTCAGGGTTGCAGGGGCAGCATAGAAGTCCAGACTTTCCTCTCCCCAGCCAGCTCCTCCAGCTCCTCTGGGACAACCCCCAGGCATTCCCAGGCCAGTCAAGAGATATAGTTCCTCCAGCATGTCCTGGGTCTGCCCCAGGGCCTCCCACCAGTTAGAGCTAGTTTTGGCAACTGGGCATTGGACAACCCAGGCCCACATTCATCTGCCACCCAAATTACAAAGCACCGGACCCTTAAAACACTTCCTGCAGGTGGTGGGCCCACAGGAAGTTCTTCATCATAAGGGTCTTGTGAATCACTCTTAGTCTGACCTGTCACCTAGAACGATTTGCCTCGAGTGCCCCTACCAGGGGCAAATTGCCCCCAACAACATGGTTCCCAGGATCACACAGGTAAGCAAACCCTTTGACAACGATAAGGTAGTGATTCATGTTGGGGTTCTTTGTTGCATTTCACATCAAAAATTGCCATCATCATCATGCATCAAGAAATTTTTCAGTAAGTCAGGGCTTCATCAGGCCAGTTTACCCCTGACTCTTATACTACAGAGCCATACTGTTGGAATATGTGCAAAATGTATTGCCTTGTTGAAAATGGCAGGTGGTAGGTGAAAAATCCCAGGATGTATAATGATCCCTAGTAACTTTACAACATGCTGTTGAACTGTCTGATTGACATACTGCATCCCACAATATGCCACGATTGGTCCCTTTTCTTCTTCTTCATCCAATGCAGGACCACAATCACCCTGATGAGTGCATTATTGCCTCGTGCTGTGGGAGTTTGGATTGGAGTTCACTATTCAAACACAACCAATAAGGAAAAACAAATGAGGAAATGTAGATGAAACCGGCCATGCACTGTGGAGGAGACAAGTGATGCATTTTGGTGACTCAGCTTTTTTGGAAAGGGGGTCATGCAAGGACAGGGAATGAAATGTACGGTAAACAAAGCCCCACTTCAGACTTAACTTGTAGTCAGAGTCTACGCTCATACTGGTCACATTTCATTTGGACTGCAAAGTTATGAGAGGATTATTGCTGATGGCAGTAAAATAAATGTTCTGCATTGTATGAGAAACTATGAAGGGTGCAGCATTTATTTGGTAGTTTACATCCACTGCCGTCCCTCTGCCTCAAGGCGAAAGACTTCAGTGATTGATCTAAGGTTGAATCACATTACGCACACGATGAAACTTAAATTATTTCAGGATTAATGGGTAATTTACCACCAGCAGTTATCTGGAGGAGATCTAATGACTACCAGAGAGGGTGCTGAATTTAAATCTATGTGCCCGTGCTTCAAACTCATACATAATGTACCACTGTTCTCCCCACAGATGGAGAGCAGCTTTGTTTTCCCATGCTTTGTCCTCTCCAAAGCAAACACTCCCCCTCCCCCACCTGTGATTATAATCAATATGTGTGGACATTTCGGATTGTGTCCCCACACGTCCTTATTTCTGTCCCTCCTGTGTAATCAGGTAGCTGGTCACTGCTGCCAACGTCGAGCAGTGCACTTTGAACGCCGTCACAATCACCATGTGGGAGGAAACGCGCTGATTTGCGATGCTCTGCGAGGATGTTCGTGTGCTTGCAAACACACTGTAATCACAGAAACACAAAAATTACTGATTTCAGCCAAACCCTCAAACTATTGACGCTGCTACTTTGCAGCTATTCATTCACTTTTCATTTTTGCATCCTTTTCCAACCCCTTGCATGAAAACACTAACTTGTCGACATTTGAAACCGACCGCTTCGATCCAGAAGTAATTGCCCTCCGTTTAAAAAGTCAGTGTCACATGTAAAATCAATCGCTGATGTGACTCTGGCCAGCTTTCTTTTCCTTCTCCGCTCGTTTAGAACCGATAGATATTCAAAAGCAGTTTTAAAACCTGCTAAGGACCAGGTCAAACGCTAATCCCCGAGGTTGCATTGAATTCTGAACTCAGCTTGGAATCGCACACGGTTTCAGCGGGGCGGCCAACATTTTGAAAGCTCTGTCCCAACCCAGGAATCCTTGAGCTGACCCGCTGCCCTCTGGCACGCTGCAGGCTTCACGCCACTTCACCACGAAACAGAGGAGAGAACAGTTTGAACCACAGGACAAGATGATGAACCCTGGTAAACAGCAACAGTGACTGGATGTGTGCATCATCCTCTTAAAATGCTGTGCAACCAGCAGTGGTGGGTACAGCAAACACCAACAGTACTCAAGTAGAAGTACTTTTACTTTATAATTATAGTGACTTATCGAAGGTAAAGTACTTGTAAAAATAAGTACTTGAGTAAGAGTATAAAAATCTGCTGTAAAAAAACAAGTAGGGAATAACTTAAGGTATTAATTTTTTTCAGTATAGTGTTTTTTTAATCATTTTTTAAAGTCAATTTTTGTTATATTGTACAGTTTGACTCATTCACTTGATCGTTTTTGCTCATTTTGTTTTTTGTTCTGTTTTACTGGATTATTTTTATAATTTTTGTCCATTTACTTGATCGTCATGTTAATTTTTTTCCAGTTTGGTTGGTTATGTTTGACATTTTTAATTTACTTATTTTTTCCTAATCTTTGCTAATTCTGTTGTGCCTTTTTGGGGGTTTTTTTGTTCAGTTTTATGGAGTATTTTGATCATATTTATCTTGTTTTATTTGTGATTTTGTTTTAAATTTTGCATGCTATATTGTACATTTTTATAAACTTATTTAATTATTTTTGATCATGTTTGTTTTTTTCAGTTTCATTAGTAGTACTATACGTTAGGATTAATTTACTTGGTTATTTTTTATTACTTTTGGTCATTTTTGTTGTGTACTTTGTTTTGTTTTGTTTTGTTTTGGATTAATTTTGTTCCCTTTTCTTCATTTATTTAATTTTGTTAATTATAGGTTGATTTGTTTGACCTCATGTATTTTTTTAATTCATTTTACTCATTGAGCTGTGAACAGAAGTACATTTTTGAGAAATATTAGTACATGTGGCTGAGTAAATGTACATGAGTACTACCCACCTCTGGCAACAAGCAACTGTGCAGTACCCCAATATGTAAAATACTGCTGCGATTGCACAAAATGAACATGTTTCTATTGTTATTTTTATGTGCATTTCAGAGCCTTTATTGGAGGATTATATTTATGACACTTCTTTTTATAGGCATGCTCTGCAAAGGCTGACAACGCTTGTAAATATTAACAATAACAGCTCTGAATGAGGAATCTTAACAGCATCCATCCTGCTTTTTGATTTTCCTTGTTGAATGCAAGTAAGAACGTGTATGTGTGTCCAAAGAGGAGGAGAAAGTGAACGGTCTTGTCCAAAAGCTGTTGGATTACGACAGCGTTGTATCCAGAATCCAGCAGCAACCCACAAAAGCAAACTTGCATGGGGTTGATTACATCCCCCTCCGTCCACTTGATCTGCTCGTCTGGATTAAGAGTCGCAGTTGCAGTCGTCATTTTTGTATTGTTTAGAGACATCCTCATACAAAGCCACAAAAGCTGCTGAATGCTTTTAATGTGCCCAGAGCTCGACTGATGCTCCTTGTTTGGACTAAACTATAAAGAAGGCAGTGTCCCGAGTGCTGGCAAGGACGAGACAACGCGGATAACAATACAACTCCGCTAGCAGTCTTTAAATTTAAAGAGAAAACATGGCGAGTCAGACTTTAAGGCCTTGATGCTGAATCTGGAGACCCATGTCAACCGACAAATAGCTAGTACAAGTCACTACATGAAAAAACTAAGGTTGGACTCGTACGGCCTTTTGTTCTCGACCCTATGCCCTTGATGCTACCTCAATTTGTTTTCAATTTAGACCTTGTCCACATTCAGAAACACTGACAATTTTTTTACTTGGTCCCGAGCTGAGTTGGAATATGAACAGACAAATATGGACGGAAACACAACAGCGGCATAAACTGACATTTTTATTAACTGAAGTGGATTGTGGGTAGCAGTGGCACAAGAGGCAGACCAGGTCGTCCAATCAATTGGAGGTTCGAACCCGCTGTTGTCGTGTCCTTCACCAATCTTGTCTGGTATGAATGTGAATGAGTGTGTGGTGGTGGTTTGGGAAGGAGACTATATATAAATCCGATCCATTATTATCTCAAGATGCATCTAGTAGGTTCAGAAGCCACGTACCACACACAGTTAATAATGTTTAAGCGTAAAGCAACATGGTTAGTGTTTGGAAAAAAAGTCGGGGTGTGGGACAGACGGAAAGCGTACAAAAAAATCATGAAACATCAAAAGCCCCAAACTGGGTCGCACCTTGAAATTTTGTGTTAGAAAATGAAGTAAAATAAGTGTGATCTGAGTAGGCGCTGCAAATTGACAACATGATGTACTCGGGTCAAATGTTCACAGGGTGTCTGTCCCGCTTATTTTAGCCATTTCCCTCACTTCTGTGTCTTAACCATAGACTGTATATATAACTGGACAAAGTGACCATAACCTCGCCCATTAGTTTCTTAAGGGCCGTTTTGAGGCCAATCAGGTTGTCACTTCCCAGCCGACATCTTGGAGCCAAAAACAGGATGCAACCATATTTGGATGAACAGAAGCAGGGCTAATGAAGCATTCATGCCATGGGACCGATGGGAAGCTAATATTAGCCGCTAGCTTACTGATGTGGTAAAACTTCACCAAACAGTATCAAACAAAGTCATATTACGTTGTTAGTGTAAACATTTACCCACAGCTGCAATCGAGTGTATCTCATCTATAACTATGAAAATATTGAATAAATAGAAGATACAAAGGTCTGATTCGGTCTGACTTCACTAGCGAGCTGTTACTATAGCGACATGTCAATCAAAGTCCAGCACGGCAACAATTTGTTGGATTATTTGCTGTAATATCTTAATAACGAAGCAAAAAGTTAAAGATGGATCATCACATTACTTATTAGAGGGTCCAAATAAAACGTTTGACACCATGATGACCTGTGAAAAAAAATGTCTTTGCTTAGTATTTTCAGATAGAATCACATGCATCTCTATGGGAGAAAAAGCTTCTTGGAGCCGGACGATCAGTTCCACAGTGGCCAAGCGGTGGATTTACAACTTAAAGTTACTTCCGCATTGGCTTCACTGAACAGCCCCGGTCATTCCCCCCCGGTCTTAACCCTAATCAAGTTGCACTTATGCATAAACCCTAACCATGACATGGTGTAGACACTTTGCTTTCTACTCCACATTGTGAACTATGACCCTACATATGACCAGTATTTGTCAGAATGTGATATGTTGGGAGTGAAAATGCTGATTACGTGTATTTCTTGTCTGTGCTGTGCAAAGTACACTGCAAAGTACTTTGAGCTGCATCTTTACTTATGGCCGGTGCCATATGAATAAAGTTGAAGGTTACGTGTGTTCCAGGAGGACACTTTTGGAGAACTTTAAATGTCAGAACTGCAATAAACAACCTTTGGTCACTGTTGCGTTTATCGTTGTGATGCCAGTAGAAGTACAAAAGAAATCCCAACATATACCTGGGTATAACCACACATATGAAGGCTATACCACAAGTAATGCAAAAGTAGACGTAATCTTTTTGTGAACCGATGTAAGGTGTTCAAATTGAACATGTCATTAAAGGAGCTTATTCTATACTATATACAGAGGTGGGTTCGTTTTAAAAACTGTACTTCAGAGAGTTGTGGATTTTCAGGCTACTTTTTACTCTTAGTTATATTTGTGATGGGGAAAAAAGCGTACTTCAACTCAGTTACCTTTTCCTCCACTTCAGTGAGTAGGAGTAAAACAGCTTTAATTTAAAATTAGAGTAAAATTAAAAAGTCAACGAAATAATGAAGTAAATTTTCAAACTGAATGATCTGAGCAAAAATTGGAGTTAACAAAACAAAAGAATGAGCAATGAAATGGACAAATTAGGGGAGAAATGGACAAACTAAGCAAGGAAATTAACAAAATAAGCAAAAAAATAAATTATAAAGAATGACAAAATAAGGGGGGGAACGTTGACAAAATATGCAAGGAAATGAACACATTCCGCAACAAAAAGAACAAAATAAGCAACAAAATTGATGATGTAAGAGAGAAAATTGACAGTGAGCAAGGAAATTAACAAAATAAAAAGAACAAAATGAGCAACAAAACTGACAAAAAGGGAGAACTGACAAAATAAGCAAGGAAATGAACAAAATAAAAACAACAAAAGAAGAAAATGAATAACAAAATGGACACAAAAGCAACTACATGGACAAAATAAGCAACAATATGAACAAAAGCAATAAAATTGACAAAATAAGCAAGTAAATTAACAAAAACTCAAACACGAAGGAAAAACATAATGCACAAAAGTCACATGAAAATGAAAAAAAAAAATGTAAAAAAATCATAGAAATTAACAAAATGTGACTAAAATGTAGGAAATCGTAAGCAAAAATACAAATAAACGTTGTGTGGTTGGGCTGTTTTTGTAGCTCCAGATTCATATTTTCTTTCTGCCTTACTGTCTGTGCTGTAAAGGCTGCACACCTCTGGTGCGGAGGCACAGTGAGGCTGCATGACGGTTTTGTCTTTTTACGGTGTGTCATGAGTTTGTGTCGTGTCATTGCTGAGTCACACGTCCCACCACAGGCACACGCTGCCCGGTGGACCTGACTGTCTTTCACATCAGGAGACGCTGCCACTGACTGGCACAGCGGAAAAGTGAACTAAAGGCTAGATGCATTGTATCGTCTGCAGCTTTTATTGTCAAATGGGAGCATTGGATGTCAGATACGCTTCAGTCCAGCAAAGTACTTTCATAAGTAAAAGTGTTCTTGAGTACAGCTGCAGAAACACTAGAGACAAACTGGTCTCATTTCTGTGTTTATAGCTTACAGTTCACCTCCCAGTTAGCGTACAAGTCTTACGATTCCATTCCCAGACACCTAGGCCCTTAGCTTGTTCGCTAGGCTCCGCAGAAGTTTAGCGAACAAGCTAACTAAATCCTTATCGAACACTACGTGTGTTCAGGACTTGAGCTATGTGCTACTACTAGCCCCGGGTGAGGTGGTTTCACCCTATCCTATCGGAGGAAGCAGGTGTGCATTTGCAAAACTCAACATCACAGGGCTGGATCTGGTTTCGATGAGTCCACGGGCTGCGTCTCCGGCGGTCCGCGCATCCTTCTGGTATCTCGATCCCCCAGTGCTAGATGTCGCTATGTAGTGTAGTTCAGAGTTTTTAAAAGATGGACATATACAAATAGTGTCAGCGTGCTATCCAAAAGTCCAATGCTTCAGTCCGGCAGAACAATGGCTCAGGTCTGTTCAGCTCTGCTGTCTCAGATGAGCTGCTGGCATGTCTCTGAATCCTCAATTCTGAATCTGTGCCTGAATTCTGTCTTCTGCAGCTGTGTTCTCCTGTGTCATCCTCCTTTGTCTCATTGTCTTTGTCTGAGTTCCTGCCTTCACACAGATGTTTAAATCAACTTCATCCCACACAGATACATCTCGTTACACTGATGAGGGAATGTTTCACAAACCACACCCGCCTCCTCCGATATGTGTCATATAAGTAAATCAGTATTCTCCCCTGAGCTGAACCGACGCCTACGGAAACTTTGCTTTGTAACAACATACATAGTCTAACAAAGACAAAAAGGCCTCAAGTATATCTTATTCCTTTGATGCATGGTGTTCACATTTATGGACAGTTAATTTAACTCAGATTGCAACCAATCTGACCGGCTAATATCTGTTCTGTTTCTTTATAAAGATTATTTTTATTCTCTTACTTTATCATTAAACGAAGATATAATTTATCAACATAAATGCCCTCACAAAACGACATTGTGAAGTCTTTACATGTACATATGAAGACAAATTAGCATTTTTCTTCCAAAACGGGGACAGGTTAGGTGAACAACTCGTTACAGAGTGGTTGAGGATGTTCCAGAGGGCAGTGACCGCAGTGATGAGGATGTGCCTACAGTACACAGTAACTAACAGTAATACCCTAAGCTTACTGAGTACTCACGTGTCTGTGAAGTAAATAGAAATCACTTTGAGTTAGAACTGTAGCATGTTCTCGGTTTTAATTTACATCCTAATATGATTCAACAAGTTGAGAGCTATTTCACTGTATGACCTGGTTTTTATACAATATTCTGTCACATGCAGTATCCATATTGCTCCCAATTGTTTTATATTTTTCTTCTATTTGTTCATAAAAATGTTTTTTATCAAATGAACATATATGCAGTCATCAAAACAACATAAAACACACAGTACCCTTTCTCTCGTGTAACCTTAAATCCCATTTTACACGTTTTGTTGCATAGTGTCCACATACGTGGATACTTAATCTTTATACTGTTTTTTCAAGGGATATAAGGCACCGCACTATATTTGGCCGAGTTTGGGAAGCGCTTTGCTCAATTCTTACATCTACTTGTACAAATTCATGTATGGCCTTTATGATGAGTCCCAACATGTGGGACTTTCTCGCATCTGACTGATTATTGTGAGTCGTCCTGTGTCTCAAAACACACTTTTGGGGAAGAACTTAAAATGCCTTTTGTGTAACCAATCCCAGATGACGACTCACCTGTCAAGAACGCTCTACCTTTGTAAAAAGGCATCACAGCTTTGGAGAAAATGACATCTGTAAGAATGCCACAACGGGACAACCTGACCGGGATCGGGCCATTGGAATGCTGGACCAGTACATGCAAAGACATAAACACCACTTCTGTTACTTCAACAACACGTGGTCCTTACATTTCTTGACATTTTTGGTCCCTTTCATTTGTTTTGTAACTGATTAAGTCAGGATTTAAATTGAAAGGTAGTGAGCAACAACATATGAGTGGTCGTTGGTGTAAAACACAAACTACACCTGTGATTTTAAAAATAAATGTCATGCTGCCTTATTAAATCCCTTGAGTATACTTTTTTTCAAAAAATTTAAATGGATTTAAATTTTGGCGTCACTTGGAGTGATAAAAGGAATCTTTGGGGGAATTGCAAATTATGTCACTTTGCATAAGGCATAAAAAAATTGAATTTTTGTCTTTCCCTTAATTTTTTTAAATTTTGAGTTATTTCACTTTAAAATATAAACTAATACCTACTCAAATATGTAACAAACACAAATGTAAGTTAATTAGTGGGTGAATTATAGGCTCCTGAACATGAAACTGATGCTGCGCAGCCCCCTTGGTTCTGCCCATATCTCAGGTTCGAAGGCTTTTCCACCAACCTAACACTGAATCACATCTGTGGAAAATTCAATTACCACCCCGGGGCAAATGAAGTGCAAGATTGTCATGTTTGTCATTAGCGTCAGCCACGTGATCCTAATCCTTGCACTTGACCTTTTATAACAAATGAGTGTCTTGATTGCGACAACCCTCGCACCTGAAGTGGGAGCAAGCGGATGATAATGTCAACTTCAATTAAACAAAACGACTGAGGGCTTAATTTGCCGCGTTTCACGCACCCTTTGACTAACAAATAGCCTCTGCGACGGGGTGAAAACCCGGATTGTCAGAGACAAAGCGGAGTGTGATTCAACATGCAACCTGAAGGAAAACGGTCTTTTATGTAAACAGGAGATATTTCAGCGGCTGGCACGGCGATACAGCTACAGGGCGCCTCGTCCATAAATGATTCATGCATGCAAACTGTTTTAAAAATCCAGAGTGAAGAAGTGAGGGAGTGCGATTTGCTGAGAGTGATATCTGCTAAGTGTTTGCTGCAGCCGGCAGCGTCTCACCAGCCATCTGGTAATTCTGAGTTTTAACAGATTCTCAGAACAAAAAAGAGATGAGTTTGTGTTCATCCTGCACCACTTACCTCGCTTTACTTTACTGCGTGCAGATTCCGAATAATGCCAACCAAGCACAACATACTAACTCTCCCTTGCTTTTCCCACAGCCGTACGTGTAGATTTCAGGGGTGGCAGAGAGGATTCATTCACATTTTTTGTTCATTTCTCTACATTTGGTGGATTATTTCAAGCATTTTCACGATTAGTTTGTTCATTTTGTTTATTTAGTGGCTTAAGTTGTTCCTTTTTCTTGATGAGTTTGTTCATTTTGTTCCTTTGGGAGATTCCTTCATTCATTCTCGTCCATTCCTTCTGTTCATGTTGCTGCTTATTTCAATCATTTTTCTTCATTTTTTTGATTAGTTTCTTACTTTTTTCTTTTTTTTTTGTTCTTTTTATTTTGTCCTTGATTTTCTGTTCATCTTGTTGCTTGTTTGATCATTTGTTTATTTTGTCAATTACTTTGTTCATTTTTGCTCATTTCTTTCTTTTGTGGATCATTTAGTTCATTTTTGTCCTTTTTTCTTATTCATTTGCTTCATTTTTTGGTCATTTGTGTACATTTGGTGGATAATTTTGATTATTTTTGCTTTTTACATTTTGTTTTTTTTTTGTTCAGCTTTATCGGATTATTTCTGTTCATTTTTGCTCATTTTGTAGATTTTTTTTGTTCAGTTTTATCAGATTACTTCATTTTGTTGATTTCTGTTCAGTTTTATTGGATTATTTTGATCATTTTGTTGATTTTGGATAATTTTGTTCATTTTGTTGATTTCTGTTCAGTTTTATTGGATTATTTTGATCATTTTTCTTCATTTTTTGCTCATTCCTTTTTATGTGGTTATTTATGTATCCCATTTTCTTTTTTAGATGATTCCATTTTTGCCCATTTCTGTTCATTTTGAGGTGTATTTTCCATATTTTGTCTATTCTCTTGATTACTTTGCATCTCATTTGTTCATTTCCATTTATTTTGTATTGTATTTTGTCCATTGAACCCCATTTTCTCAATTGTGGCGGTCATTTTTCTCCTTAAATAAACATATGCTTGAAAAGGCACATACTAACAGGAATAATGATGCATCAGAACACAGAACATTTCTAGGAGGATAACTCCATGTTCGAGACCCACACAGCTCAACGTGTTATTCATATGATGGTTAAATAACATGTTTATGCTGCTACAACTATTTCTCTGATCCCATCTCTCAGCGGGGTGATGTGACCTGGAGTCTGTCACTATGCGGTTGCTAGGCAACCAGCACAGCCTCCATAAAGACACTAATGTGTGATTAATGAGCTGTGGAGATGCTACTATAATATCTATCAGCACCAGGAAACAGGTGAGGAGCAGGACACAGAGACTCTGTTTTACATTTATCCGCATGGGATTCAACATGGGGGAAGGGTGGGGAATTTTTTTTGTCAGGCATCGCTGGAAATTTTGAGATTTACACACGTTATTGTCTGTGTTCAGGTGAACTGTTAATGCATCAGTTCATGTATAAGTTTATGAAGGAACCAAAAAGTGAAATGAGTAAGTACAGTATGAACAAAGTAAGCAGACCCAGGACATTCTGGAGGGACTATGTCTGTATCTCAGCTGGCCTTGGAACACCTGGGGGTCCCCCCAGAGGAGCTGGAGAAGGGGCCTGGGCAGAGGGAAGTCTGGGTTTCTGTGCTTAGGCTGCTTCCTCCACTACCCTGACTGGAATAAGTGGAAGATGATGGATGAATAAAAATTAAGATTTCTTTGATTTTGACTTGTAGTGATTGATTATTTGGACTCAAAAGCATGAAATGAACCAAATGAGCATCACAACCACCCTGCATTTCATTTTATGAAGAGCAAGCACCGTCACCTCACTGCGGACTCCCAGCATGACCTCACCTGCTAAGAAAACTGCCAAAAGGACATATGGCCTTGGATGTAGAAAAACAATCCCCTTTCCTCTCTATGCATGTGTCACCATTGACAAGACTTCTAATGGAATACCCTTCAGCTGTGCAGTGTGACACTGGTTGAATGGCCTTCAAACTGGTGGACAGTCTGCGCAGGAAAGCTTCTTAAAATTGGCGACCCTCTTAACACCAGCACTCATCTGCTGTATTAAAGAAGAGGAGCAGCACATCTCAGTACCTTCTACTGACCTTTCTACCTCAAACTATCTGCTGAGATGATATGTTCACTGCATAGCCACCATTATAGAGTCAAAACTCAACACTATTTCTAAGACTTTAACAAAATAAGCCACAAAATGGACAAAAATGAACAACTTATGCAACACAAACACAAATGATCAAAATCCATCTATCTATCTTCTACCACTTATCCATGGGGTCGGGCAGGGGGCAGTAGCTTGAGCAGGGAATCCCAGACTTTCCTCTCCCCGGCTACATCATCCAGCTCCTCTGGGGGTCCCCGAGGCGGTCCCAGGCCAGCCGAGAGACATAGTCCTTCCAGCGTGTCCTAGGTCTTCCCCGGGGCCTCTTCCCAGTGGGACATGCCCTGAACACCTCCTCAGGGAGGCGTCCAGGAGGCATCCAGACCAGAGCCCCAAGCCACCTCATCCAGCTCCTCTCGACACGGAGGGGCAGCAGCTCTGCTCTGAGTCCTTCCCGGATGACCAAGCTCCTCATCCCATCTCTAAGGGAGAGCCCAGCCACCCTGCGGAGGAAAACAAAGAAAAATGAACAAAATATGCAACACAATGAATAAAAATGACCAAAACAAGCTATGAAATGAACAAAACTAACTAAAATGCACAAAAATGGGAAAAGATGGCAATAAAATGAACAAAAATGACCAAAATAAGCAAAACAATTCCCAAAGTGAGTAGAGACCAAAAAGTTCCATTTCATCCCAAACAAAAAATAGAGTAAGTCATTAAGCCGTGGATAAAAATCGTCTCAGTATGTCCCAGTGCACATTTGACATGCTTGTCTATGTCCTGCATTGACTGCATCAGCTTTTATGTTGCTTCATCAGTACTAACTTAGTAGTTTTATTGTGTAAATGATTCATTTAACACCTGGACTGAGAACAGCCCAAAACGTGTAATGACGGCACATTAGCAGTTAAGTTAATTATTGTGCTGCAGTCTGCATGTCAGAACGCTGTCGTCCCCACAACGCCCGTCACAAATGCATTCTGTTTTATTTCATATTTGCAGGCTTCACATTGGACAATGTCATTTTGGCTGAAAAACAACAGTTTTCTGATGTCTTTATGTGTTCTTTGCGAGCATTTACATCCTTAAACGTACATTAATTAAGATAAAACCCACTTTTTTATGTCTTGGGACAATTTAATAGATATCTCAAAATGCTAAGTTATCTAAAAGCTTATTTTTTTCTAATTTGCATATTAATTAATAGTAGAGTTTGGGTTCCTTCCTTTTTATTCCATACTTTGATTTTTCTTTTATTTTCATTAATTGTCTGTCAAACACTTATTTAACCATTTTCCACCTAAACTTAAATTAGAAATAGTCTAAACAGCTGAAAAATGCACATTTAAAAACAATGACCAAAGAAAAAAACTGATGAATGGTAGACAGTTAGTGACACAATTTACATCCTTGAAAGGGAGTAGTGGAGAAATATTTTTTTAACTTTATTTCCAGCCCCCGACAGCCAATAAATCCTTTATAGCATCATAAATACATACTCAAAAATATACGTGCCCCTGTAAAAATTTACACAAGTGGATATATTTTCTATAAGACACCAATACATCATACAAACAGTGCACAGTAATTCACTAATATATCACCTAAAATACATGCCTCATATCCCTGTTTGTATAATTTTACACTGCTATGGACCTTTCATGTCCTGCACATAGAAGATAAATCCAGTATGTATGCAGAGGGTGCACGATCCCACTGTGTTCAAACAGGTATTGTGTCATTTTTCATTTTTTTCCATGATTACGCTGATCATTTTTTTAGTTGCCCACTTTTGTTTTTCGTTGATTTTTTTCATAACTTTTTTAATTGAAACCATTTTTGCTCATGTTGCTGCTAACTGTGTTGACTTTTTGTTCAATTTCTTGATTATACTGCACATTTTTGTTAATTGACTTGATTATTTTCTACTTTTTTACTCCGTTTCTTCAGTTGTGCTTACTATTTTCTAACTGCTTTCTTCAGTTTTGTTAATTTCCTTGATTTGGTTCATTTTTTTTGCTTGGTTTATTAGTTTTGTACATTTTTGTTGCTAAGCTCTTCCATTTTGCTTAATTTGTTTGATTGTTTTGCTCGTTTTTTTAGATTTAATTGATTATTTTGTTCTGTTTCTTTCTCCTACCTTTTTTACTACTACTCACTGTGGTGGAGCAGAGGCATTTTTTCAAAAGGGCATTCTGCAAAACAACTACTCTCCGAAGCACATATGGGGAAAAAAACTACTCAAGTACATAAAGGAGTAGTTGTACTTGAGTACTGCCACCTCGGACACTGGTCCCGAGGAGATTTAATGCCTGAAAATCTGCTTTGACTCAAACTGTCTGAATCCAACCACTTTTAAAATAATCCATCAGTGAAGAGAGTCAGAATAAAATGCAACCAAACGAGCTGTCAGCACCACCCGGACACCCACTGAAGGCAGCATTAAAGAAAGATTGACAGCCAGCGATTACTTTAATTACATAGTAGGAGCCGGAAATGTTTTACTATTCAGTACCTCACACTGACAGAACTGTTGGTGTGAACACCTACAGCGAGTTTTACGTTGGACATCACGACCATAAGGTGAACGGTGTAACAAACAGCACCTGAGGCAAAAACGGCTCATTTTCCTCAGTGATGCAAAGTGTGTCAATAAATGTGTCTGCTTTATTTTTGAGCAAATTAAAACAGTCTACTTCCAAATACTGCTTAGTGTTTACGTCACGTCCAAAAGGCACAGTAATCAGCTCTGATTGCTTTAACTTGCTGGTCATCACATAGAAGACAAGGCCACAAAGGAGACCTCTGGATGGCAGATCCATACTTGCACAAACACGATCCTGTCAGGCGTCTCCTGTGACCCGATGACCAGGAACCGAAAACGAAAACAGCTGATGACTCCTTTGGAAGAGACACCCATTGTTTCCCGTGACACTGCTGAAAGAAAATCTATCTGCACTGGCATTTACATTCAGAAGTACATACTGTATAATTATAGTTTAACTGATCTATAAGTACAGTGTGATGAGGTTATGTTGTGAAGTGTTCCAGGTAAATGCAGAATTAAAAAAAAACACTATTTCAGGATCATTCTATGAAATGGGTCCATTTGAGTCCACAACATTTGATGACATTCATAAGGCATAAAAATGTGTCAAATTGGCTCTTTAGCTCCACCTTCATGACGGAAGTAACATTTTATAAATCAAAATGAACAAAATAAGCACTAAATTAACAAGATGAAGGGGGGAGTCCAAACTTTTAAAAAATTCAAAACTGATACTGGTCATCTACAAATTGAACAAAATATTCAAGAAAATTAACAAGAATAACATAATGCATAACTTGATCAAAAAATTAAACGAAAAAAGTTTTTTTTTAAATTCTTAACAAATATAGAAATGAATCAGGAAAATGAACCGAAAAAATCACAAAAATGACTAAAATAGTAGATGAACTGGATAAAAATGGTTTAAAAAAACAGAATATTGAAGGAACTGAACAAAATAGTCAAGTAGATGAACATCAGCAAGAAAATGGACAAAAATAAAAACAATGAGCAAAGTTATCCACAAAAATTCCCCAAAAAAATCAGGAAAGGTAAAAAAAATCACAAAAACAAAATAATTTGAAAACATGAACAAAACGAACAAAAAAATGGAAAAACATGAATAAAATAATAAATTGACTAAAAACAAGGAAATCATGGAAATGAGCAAAAACATTTTAAAAAATCCACAAAATGAACCAATTAATAAACAAAATGAACAAAAATAATAAATTGGTGCCATCATGTTGCCAGCTAAAACATGTCAAATGTCATGTGCTACGTAAACAGTCTGAATATTTTTTGCGGCACTAGACACAAATTATTTTTCCCTTCGGTCACAAACATCATAAAATGCCAAATAATGCTGCTAATGTACATTTCACGTTGGGTGTTTTTTGCCGTTTTTTTTTTTTTTTTTTTACCCTCACTGTGTGGAAATTCCTATATTTACTCCCATTTACCTTACATCAGTTATCCTGTTGCTAAGCTACCTTGTTTAGGTTGCTGTGTCTTTAAGTGCTTTGAAGTAAGAATGTGACGTGGTTCCAT